>CAJVQA010006535.1:0-14789 GCA_910591915.1 Cetraspora pellucida | reverse complement strand
ATAATAGCAAAATAATAGAACAGTTCTATTATTTTACTTTTAGTTACAAAGACTAAAAGTAAAATAATAGAATTGTTATATTATTTTGCTATTATGTTACTCATATTGACAAACCTCCTGTTATTTTACTGTTATTCTGCTGTTATGCTGCTGTTATGTTGCCATTATTTGGCGGACATAAGGTAGAATAATGGCAGTTTTTTTTCCTGTTATTTACCTATTATTCACCTTTTATTCATTCGTTCAACCTGTGACAACTAATAAATAAGCTAAAAAACTTTAATAAGCACTTGTGAAATCTAAATCAAAAGTTTTACTATTAACTACAGCTACTATTCATATATATACTTGTCTCAAATGCCAAATTCTAATAAATTGTAAAGTAACTAACAATAATTACACATTACAAACTAAGTTCATTTTCTATTAAAATACAGCATATTATAATAACTGCTTAGCTAAAATTTATAAAGAAATTATCTTAGCCAATTAACTCAAACCCCAACTTACTAAAACTCTAAACAAGGTTCATTTTTACATTCAAACTTTCAACTCAATAGCTTGTTATTTTTTTATTTGATCAAAATCCAAACAATGCTCTTGTTTCAGAACTCATATTTATTTTACCTAACTTCAAAAAAACAACTACTATTAACAATGATATGAATATTAACAGCTCTACTACACCACCTAAATTACAACAACAACCACCAATTTAACAAACTCAACAACAATAATAACAACCTTTACATCAAGCTTCACTATTTTTATAGAAACAACAATCTAACAAAAATCTATCTTAACAACCTCAATTGACTCAATCTTATAGTCAAATAATAAGACCCAAACTCAATCCATTATATGATTTTTTTAGCAAACTTTTTTAGTTACTGATGAAATACAAAACTATACAAAATTATAAACAGAGATATCTTAAAAACTCTTTAACTTTCTGAAAGAATATCTTCATAACTTCTTTCTAACAAAATTAATAAAGAAGCAGTTGGAAATCAAGATCTATTTAAAGTAAGCTTTTATCTATTAATTAGACAAATGGCTAGAACTAAACCTTAATTTCTTACTAACTTAATCCAACAACATAACTCTAATAATAATAAAGCTACTACAATACTATTTAAAATTCTTGAAGAAATACTAAAAAATTTATTCTTATATTTACAACAGTTTTTTTTACCAAACTTAACTATCCAGAAATATTTGCTTTTCCTGCTACTATTCCATCTATCCAAACCTACAACTATTTACAATTTTGTATTAATCTTATTCAACTTTACCTATATTTCTTAGATAACTATTAAGCAATTAACTATACTAAATTTGCAGAAAATATTAAACTAAGACCTAAAAGATTTAATATAACATCTGAGGTTACTAAAGTTAATAAACAATATTAGTTTCTCTTTATTAAAATAGACAATCATTTTAATATTAAACTTAATTTCAACCTTTTTAAAACTATATTTCTTCAAAAATACAATATATCATCTTTAAAAAATTCACTTGACCATTTCAATAAATGGTTTGAAAAAATTTTCTCTATATATAGTCACCAATTCTCTAATATTATTAACAAAACCAAAGTTCAAAACTATCTCAAATATGAATTTAGACAACATTTCATTTTTCATTTTAAGAAACTCCTACTTAATATCATTGTGTTCAAAAAACCAACTAGCCTTCATAAAAGACATAATTAAACTTTTAGATATGCCAACCATTATATATTTACCTGTACAGACCCTAAATGTTCTTATCTAAAGCCAGTTATAACTAAAGATAAGAAAAAAGAGTTTGATAAAAAAAAAGAATTAAAAATTGAAACTAAATCTAACAATAATCAAAAAACAAACTCTAAGTTACAACTTATATACAATTTAATCAAACTTATCAGAAATATATTTGACACATCATCAATACTTATCTAAAAGAAATTGAAGTCTAGAATAAATTTTTTTTTGATGCTTCAATATTCTATATCAAAAGAAAACATGAAGCCATATTTATTAAACAAATACCTACTACAGTTTTAAATGAACTGGCAGCAAAAGCAGAAGAATATATCTGTTTTGCTAATTCTGTTAGGACTAATTCAAAATGACAAGCTTTTTACTTTTATTAATACCTAACTATTTATCAAAATAATGCTGCTAAAAACTATAATATTAACAAAATAAACAAAAAACAGGCTATTGATTTTTTTATACTTAAACTTATTGATACTAACTTCCTTGCATATGTTATTACATATTTTGACTGTACTTACAATGAATCTTTTAACTATTCTACAATAACCAAATTCTATAAAGAAAAAGCATTACCAGAAGCTAAAACAATCTTATATAAAAAATTTAACATCAAATTTGAAATATCTACATCTATTGCAAAGTTACTTTTTTTAAAACAAAAAGAACAAGCTCCTTTTTAATAAATTTGTCTTCTACAAAATTCATAAATGCAGTTGCCATCCTATTAAATAACACATCTATAGTAGTTAATAGAAAAAATAATATAAGTAGGCAGGCAATAAAGCCTATTTATATAGAAGGCCAGGATAATAATAGTCAGACCCAATGTACAGAACAGATTTTGGTATCTTGCACAGCAATAAAAGCTAAGCATACTGTAATCAACCTTATAAAAGACAATCTCAAAAAATCATTCTCAACATTTTTAAGCCCTATAAGCTTCATATATGTTTTAACAAATTTCTTCTTTATTACAACTTATCACTTCTTTTTTATAGTCAAACTATTCAATCTTTTATACAACATATTGACAAACATAACCATAATTATACTGTCTCTGGTATTATATTCTCTGTTAGCAATACCTATGATGAACTCATATATTTCTTCTAAATGACTTCTTCTTATCTAATTATACTATTATCTATCTTTATCTTCTTCCTATCTTTTGTAATTATTCTCTTAGGTCAAATTCCTTTAATTCTACTTTTATTCTATCTGATTTATTTCTTAATAGTCATACTACATCACAAGTATCTACACCTACATAAACTTTATATAACTATTATTTAAATATTTGTACATATAATGTTAGAGGTTATAATACAGTAACTAAAAGAAAAGCTTGGCAAAATTATTGTTTTCACAATAATATTCATATCTCTTGTATTACTAAAACCAAAATTACTAATAGTACTAATCTTCAATTTCACAATAACAACTTATTCACCTACTTATAGGTCAATTTAGAAAGTTCAGCAGAAGATGCTACTATTATGATTCAAAAATATTTACAACCAAATGTACACAACTGCCAAACACACTCTGATAGAGCAATTGCTTTAAATCTATTTTTCAAAAATGAAATTAAACTTTAAATTATAGCTGTCTATCTTTCTTCTACCAATATGCAAAATTGTAACAATATACAAAATACTGTTATTACATAGATCCAACAAGCTCTTAATACAACTTTCATTCAATAATACTTGGTGACTTTAATATACATAATTATATCTGTAGTTCTTCATCTAAATTTAAATTTATTAATTATTTATATTACTTCAACATGTTTAATCTTGGTGCATACATTGATAACAAGCACTTTACATAGTCAAATAATACTAGCCACAGCCATATTGATTACATCTGGACTGATTTATTCAATATTCAATTCTTTTTTTCATACAAACTTGATAATAGCAATATCTTAACATTTAGTGACTACTCTATTCTTATATCTACTTGGACTTTCACTAATGCATATAGCAAACCTTATGTCATCATATTGGCATTAGTCATAGAATCTTTAATTACAAAGCTATATTAACTTACAAATGAACAAAATTCTCTGATCTTCTCTTTTATAATCTTAGTTTTCATAATACACTACTCAATAATAATACTAATGAAAGCATTAAAACTACTTGGCAGAAGATTGAATATTCAATAATTAACATTACAATACATTTTATTTCTAACAAAAAAACTTGTAAACATAGCTACAACCATCAATATTCCTTTAACTCTACCTTAATCTACACATTATTTAAAGAACTAGACATCTAATAAAAATTGTTAAAAACACTCACAATAACCTTAACATGAACATGATAACTCTAGAATTAAGACTATTAATAACAAATTCTACTGTAATCTTCAAACTCTTAATTCAGATGATTATTCTCAAATTCAATATACACAAGATATCTGAAAACAACTTTATCATGCTTGTTATATAGAAAATTTATTATTATTTTGTTAACAAATCTAACAAGCAACTGAAAAGAGATGTAAAATACTTTCAACATATTCTAAACAAGCTATTAACAGTATTCTTAATTGATACAAAGCTCCTATTCTTTTTTCCAATATCAAACTTCTTGACCAACTTATTACAGACCCCAAATTTATAAAACAGCATATACAATCTTACTTCTATGACTGGACTGCATATCAACCAACTAACCAAGCACTGTTTGACAGCTTTTGGTATACACAGTATTAACCACAACTACATATCAATGCTCAATGATATAACTTTCTCAACTTTCCCATAACAGAAGAAGAGGTTCTCTAAACTTTGTCAAAACTTCCTAACAGAAAAACCTGCAAACCTATAGGTATCAGTTATAAAATGCTTAAATATGCAAATATTACCTGTATTAAAGCTATTATAGCTTTATTCAATCATTGCTTTAATTCAGTCAAATTTTTAAACAATTGAAATATAGTAGAATCTATTCAATTCTAAAGTGTAATACATTTAATGATGACTTAAGTCACACTTGCCCTATTAGTCTTATCAAACATATTTGAAAAGTCTATACAAAAATTATTACTACTAAAATCAGTACTGTGTTTTCTTAACATTCTATACTTTCATTATACAATTATGTTGCCCTACCTAACAACAGCATTTCTATATCAATTCACATACTTAATAACCTTATTGAAGATGCATTATGCAACAACAAATCAATTTGGCTTTTATCTTAAAATATAAGTAAAGCATATGACTCAGTTAATCTTACTCTTCTTCAAAAATCTTTGCAATGCCTTGTCTTTCCTTATTTTATAATAAATGCTATTACTAATATCCTCATGATTGACAAAACCAAGTCATTACAAATCTTGAACTTACTCTATCATACTCTGTACACAATGGCATTAATCAGAATGAAACTATTACTCTTCTCTTATAGAGAATCTATTATGACCCACTTATCTCATACATTTATAACAACTTTAAAGGCTATACTACACAAGTCTCTTGGCTAACTAATTTAAAACATCAAACATATAATAAGCTTAGCTTATACTGCTTAGTTCTTGCTTATATATATGACACTCTCTGGATTGCATTCTCATAACAAGAACTATTACAAATTCTTTCTACAGCTGAATCATTCTTTAACATAGCTAACATACAAATTAATTCTTCTAAATCAGTATTTACAACTAATAACAAACAATCTAACTATACTCCTATTATATATAACAACTATTCCTTCAACCTTTATCTACCAAATAAACTATTCAAATTTCTTGGATGTTGATTTATACTTAATAACAAACAAGCTAAACAAACTAAACTTATTATTTCAGAATTATTACATCTTATTAAAATTGCAAGCATAAAACAAATTACTGATATACATGCATATTATATTATCAATATTGTCATTATTCCTACAATCAAATACCATCTTTACAACATTGTTTTTAACTAATATACATATAACAAAATACTTACAAGTTATATAAGTTTTGTAAAAAATAAAGCCAAACTTAGTAACACAATTTCTACTAGCACACTATTTCACTCTCAGCTATACAATATTCATAACATATAAGATATTCAACTACAACATCACATTACAAACTTCATCAAGAGACTTAATTCTTCTGATCTATTAGGAATAAGTATTCATATTAGGCTTCAATAACTTTAGAACAACTTGTAATCATCTACTAGTATTCTGATATATGACAATTCTATTATTAATAGGCCTAACAAACATACTATTAACTTAAAATTATCCAACTTTTCAAACATCTTGGTATTATATTTATATCCAATCCATTATACAATATTCTATATACTGTTTAAGAAGGATTTATTTCACTTAAATTACTACTTTTATTATATTTAAAATATCTAACATTTAAAAAACAACTTTGATACTATTGTATCTTTTACTTAGATCAACTAACTATATTTGATAATTCATATCTTTTAAATTAAAAACATATATCTATACACATAAACAAAATTCCTAAAGGCAAATAACCACTTTAGTTTAACTATCTAAAAGATCAAGCTACAAGCTATTTACACAATCATACTCTTTATTAACATTTACATTTACCTAATACAAACTATTATAGTTATTCAACTGGCCATTTTTTTTTACAGAAAAAACTATGGCTTATTACAGTACTTAAAAATCAAATCATTACTAGCAAAGTCAGAAGACAACTCTCTTTTTCAGAAACTATTCTTATTACTCACTAGTAATATTATATAGAACAGCAATTTACTTGTCTATATCCACTTCCACCTATTCAATCACAAGCATGCCCATATTGCTTACTTAACTCTTATACAATTGCCAATAAATGTACAATCAATATTCCTATAAACCTCATTTTTAGATTTTTTGGTCAAATTAATATATATAACTAAACTCTTTACTTTAATGCCAATTACCTTGATTTGATATACTTTATTGCAATTCAATATTTTATTTAAATTCCTAACCTCTTCAATATTAACATTATAACATGCTTAATTCTAACTATATTTGAACCTAACACTCTAACAGACAATTTTTAACAAATCACTAACTATAATGCACAATTATCAGAACTTCATTTTTATACTAATGGCTTAGTCATCAAAATGGGTATCTCATAATGCTCTATGAGCATCAGATAAGCCCAAATCATAAGCAACAATATATTGTATACATTCTAAGCCCAAACAAGATACTGGCCTTGCTCATTTAAGTCTAAGCTTACTGACATTTTATTAGCTTTTATTACTGCCCCAAGAAATTGTACTATACATATATATACGAACTCACAATCTGTAATCTTCAAATATCACAGCCTTTTAAACTTAACTTATACCTTATTCTATATATATATATTATATTTTTCATTATAGAATACACTCATTAACTTTGTCAAATCATACAATATTCATATTATTTTTTACAAAGCTACTACTTATCAGGATGATCAGTACAATAACCTTGCAGACCAACTTGAATGCAGCCATCACAACTTATAATATCTTACCTTTAAGCTTTACAATATATACAATTATACATTAAATTTCAAAAACTTTTGCTTAGAATTACCCACTTATTGCAGTATCTGTACAATATATCATGCATATATTTACATATTATGAATTACACAAAACTATTTTCAAAAATAACATAAAATTCTTAACTAAGTTAATTGGCAAGCTATTTGACTATATATCAATAACAATCAAAAAATCTCAAACTTCTCATACAGCTTTCAGTTCTTCATTCTTAAATCCTTTAGAATTAAAATTCTATTAGACAATCTTTTCACTCTATACATTTTACACAAACAATATCACTTATACTCACCTATCTGTTATTATTGTTACCAAATCAGTTCTTACTTTCACTAAACAACTTGCCTATTCAATTAACTGTTATACAATCTTATTGATATTTTATTACAACATACTTTAAATACTAAAATACTTAACACTGTATCAAATACTATAACCAATCTGCACAACCAAATCAAGCTATTGAATAGTATGACTATTTACAGTATATTAAACTTATTATTAATCTTCTCAACTCTAACAAGTTTAATACCAAATGAACTTATTAACATTATTGCAATTTTGTCATCCAAAAGAATAGCTACAACACTTATAATCAAGTTCTTACTTTATCTTAATTAACAAATCTATTATAAAATCTGAATCCTATATTGTATCTCAAGATCTACAGCCCAACCCCTGAATATAACATACCTTCAAATGCTGCCTTACTTCTATCACACTTTCTTCTACTTAATTCTATTAGTTTAAAAATAAACTTTTAGTATATCTAATATATTAAATATCAAACTAATCTTCTATATATAATTACTAACACTTAAATTTAGATAAGCTCTGATTATTTAAGTTGGTTTAGGTTACAGATAAATTAGTCTAAGCTTCTATTTTTTCTATAATATTTTAAAAGCAGAATTGTACTTTATATAAACTTTTAATTAAATATTCATAAAGATAAAGAAATGGCCTTACTATTAATATTAAAAAAAAAAATCTATTATATTTATTAGTTTATATATATATATATATTTTTTTTTTTAATATTAAAATGAGTAATTGCAATCTAAGAATTTATTAATAATCAGTCGGCATATAACTATTGTATATAACAGCTATAGAGGCAATCATAAAAAGTGTATATAACTAGCCACTCATATAATTTTAGTTATTGTCTATTTTAAGTAGTCTACTCAAAGGTTCTATACTAGTTGCCATACTTAGAACCTGTTTGTAGGTTTTCTATTTAAAGACTCTAGTTCCTATATCTGCCTCTACCTTATCAACTATAGTATTACTACAAATATACATTGTCACTAAGTCATATTTAACTTTATATTAAGCCTATTAGAGCCTTCTGTATCCCATACTTACAGCTGACTCAGTACCACTTTGGTTTAGATTATCACTTGCAGTCAAAGCTAACCATTAAACTATTATACTTTTGTAAAGTTCACTAGGACCCCAATACCTTTCTTTCCTAACTTTCACCCTCTACTTCTGAACTTATAAGATCTACAAGACTTCACAAACTATTAATCCAGATGGCTCAGTATGGTATTCTAAGATTCTTTTCCTTTGGCAGTTCTTAGCAGCCTAGTTGGTATGTGCTTTTCTACATATGTTGTTGTCCAATCTATTCTAATTATTCTAGTAATTCTTTTTGGAAGCCTTCTAATGGTTTGGTAGTACTGTCAAAAGTCCATAATACAACTTTATTTAGGATTTTCAAGTGGGTTTCTGTATTTTGGTTTCTTAGTGTTATATGCCTGATGGTCTTATTATGGGTTTGTACTAAAATCTTATACAATACTAGTTATTAACATTCTTCTATATACATGTAATATTACATTTTATATAAATGTCCCAAGCTCTCATTCAAGATAGTATTCCTAAGATTACAGATCATCTCTTCTGTTCAACTGATTGACAAGACACAGTTACTATAATATAGATATACTTTTCAAATTTTACCATTCATGGGATTTGAACACTAGACTTGCCACTTGAGGATTGATAATCTGTTCACTTCACTAGGTTACTACATCTTAGTTTTTATATATCTTAACATTACTATATATAGTATTTATTAGCAATAGAATAGTCTTTATTGTAATAATTTATATATGTAAAATATTTATAAAAACACTATTTTCTAACCCTTTAAGAAAGTTAAATGTCTTTATACATTTCATAGTTAATAAACTGAATGCAATATTTGGTATCTTTATATACTATCTATTGTTATCTCTGCCTTAAAATCCCAAATTACTTTGTACTTTGATAAGTCTTGTGTAGACTTTGTATAGAATTTGTCAAGTTATAGTCATCATATTATAGTTAAACAGCTACTATTATTATTGTGTTTAAAAGAAAAACTACAGATTAACATTTTGATGATAACTGTAAGTTAAATTCTCAATTCATTATAGATAATTAATTTTAGTTAGTTATAAGAAAACTCTGTTAATATTAATCCGTTTGATCTTAAATTTGAAGAGTATATACTTGAAAACCTACCTCATCTTTGCTACTAAGCATATCTTAGTGAAAAAATCTCTCTGGAATCTGCTATTTAATATCAAATTAGTAATGTCATTTTGATCTGCAAAGAATTTGCAAGAAACTTCTTTTGAAAAAACATTCTAACTATCATTATGCAAACTTTAAGCATTTATATCTCAACAACTACTAGATTGATTTTAGTATTTTGATCTCTTTTAGAACTGAAAGAACTCCTTTTACAACTTTCTCTTAAGTGACAAAACCTGTTATTATAATAACTTTAAAAGATATTCATCAATTTCTAAAAATTAGAATTTAGAAATAAAAACATAAGTGTTTGTATTGTAACAAATAGTTTCTAGATAAATAGTACATGCAATTTAACTTTGAAAAATACTTATTAAAACTATTTTATATATTAATGAATATATTACTCAGTTATTTATTACTAAACTAGATAATTTTTGTAAAATTTGTTACTCTATAACCTTAAATATATTCTCTAATTTTTAAAACTTTTATTTCTGATATACTAAACAATACTTTACTTGTAACTTCTTTGGCAAACTATAGAATATTTTAATCAGATTAAACAAATTTATATCTAATATAACCTATCTTAATTAAAGAACATTATTTTTAAACTTATTTTTAGTTTTAGATATTCTAGTTCTTTTAAAAATATTGTTGATATTATTAGAAATATAATATCTTTAGCTATTTATACAAATTGCTATTAAAGAAACTTTTTATATTAACAGAAAAAGATTTTATACCCTTTTATCATCTTGATTTTAAAGACTATAATGATTTTTTTAAAATATTTTTTGATTCATATCTAACCTCTTATTTAACCAACAAATTTAAATATCATAACTAATATAGTTGATGTTTTTAACTACTTAAAAGAAAATAAAAAAGATGAAAATGTAGTTCATATTGAACCTTTTCATGAAGATAAAACTTAAGACCCTTTAGTCTAGATTGTTGATTTTAAAAAGGCTGCAATTGCTAATAGCTGGAGTCTTGCTAAATAGAGAAAAATTATGCCAGCTTTTTTTAGAAGAAATGTTAATAAATGACAACAAGCTTATTATACTGTAAATATTGTTACTATAATGTTATAGCTAATTGAACAACAACAAATCTACTTTTATTACATAATTTTGTAATTAATATTAAAAAAATAAATAGATTAGAGATCTAGATAAATTAAAACAACTTCTTACTAAACCAGTTGAAACCTATTACAGCTGATACAATAGAGTTATTAAATGAATAGAAATCAATAATAACTTAACTAATCTTTAAAATTATATCACTTTAATAAGAAACTCTGTTTAGAAATCCTTTTTGTTATTTTTATATATAATCCTGTTACTGTAGCTGATGCTTTAGGATTTACAAAAAGATTCAAGTAAAAAAAAGATTTTGTTACTTAAAGTGAATCTAGTTTAGCTACTATTATCAGAAGTTTGAAAAGGATATTGACAACCTAACCAAACAAATGCAACAAATGACTCTTATTTATGCAACTATTGCATTAGTATTTACTAAACCTATACCTAAAATTCAATAAAAGTTCCAATCTAGAAACCAATACCAACCTAGAACCTAATTTCAATCTAGAAATCAGTACTAAAGACCTTTGATTATCTGCTATAACTGTAAAGAAAAGAGACATTATGCTTAAGATTGCCTAGCTGAAAAGCAGCTTATAATAAGTCAATATAAGCAAATAATTAGGATAATAGAAGAAAAAATATTAACTATATTGGAATTAAGGATGTCAATGATGTTAATGAAGTGTACATTACTAGAATACCAAGAAGCAAACTCTATTCTGACAGAAAACAGACCAAGTTTTTAAACAAAAATTCCAAATCCCAAAAAGAATTTAAACTTAAAAACAGAACTGTTATACTAAATGAACCTGACACTCAAATAAATTAAATCTCTATAGAATTATCTGTTAAAGTACTTATTAAAAAAAAAACTAAACCAAAACCCAAATTCAAAACTTACCTCTCTGTAATCAAACAAGTTGAACTTTATAATGTCTTAACTGACATTCTGAACATGAAATCCTTTACTACTATTGAACAATAGTTACAATTTTCTGCTTAGTGTAGAAATCTTATAAAAATTTTACAAAAGAAAAAAAACCTATTACAGAAGCAAACCAAGCTGAAACTGATTACTTTAAAAAGACTACAGCAATAAGATGTCATATTTGAATTAAAGAAAACCTTGTTGTTGCTATTTTTGATTCAGAAGTAGCTATAAGCATTATCACAGCCAAGCTTATAAGAAAATTAGGACTTCAAATCCAAAAATCATCCAAAACTATTGTGGTTACTGTCAATAAAAATTGTACCAAAGATTTAGAAATCATCCTTAATATAAAAATTACTATTCAAGATATTATTATTTCTATTAACTTTCAAGTAATTGAATCTATAAATGAAACTCTTCTCCTGGGAACAGATTGGTTCAACAAGTCAAAAGCCAAGTTAGATTTTAAAAATAACACCTTAAATATTCAATACTTAGGAAAGAAACCTACTACCAATACTACATATACTACTAACTTTTACCTTATCTTAGAGGAAGTAGATGAGAATAATGAAGATCAATAGATCAATGAGCTAGATAAAGAAGAAGAAATAGCAACATATTACTTAAAAGAATGGCCTTCTGTAATTGATAAAATATATTACAATCTTTGGTCAAAAATAGAAACCATTCTTGTCTTTTATTTAACTTAACTGTTAGAAGAAAAGATCTATTCTGTTGAAAACCAAAACATAAATGTTAATCTTGAACTTACCCAAGACCAACATGCCTAAGATGAACAACTTTTAATGAAAAATATTGATATTTTTTCAGAAAATATCTTAGAAGATGGACAGTTTAAAAAATTAGAACAAACTAATATTATTTGTTATAAAATTAACACAAATAGCTATAAATCTATTAAACAAAGAGCCTACTAATACCTTTTAGATGAACAGGACTTTTTGCAAAAAGAAATTCAAATAATGTTAGAAAAAGGAATTATTGGAGAATTCTTTGGACCCTGGTCTTCTTCTGTTGTACTTGTGCCAAAGAAGGATGGTTAAAAAGACTTTGCATTGACTATAGAAAACTCAATGCTATTACTAAAAAAGATATATATCCACTACCAACTATCCAAGAAATTTCAAACTTATTTAATAAAGCTTTTTGGTTCACTAGTTTAGATTTAGATAGTAGATATTGGCAAGTTAGTATAAAGAAAAAAGATAAAAAGAAGATTGTCTTTATTACAAAATAGAGAATATATAAGTTTAATGTTATGCCTTTTAGACTCACTAATGCACCTGCAACTTTTCAAAGATTAATAAATAAAATACTTTGCTCTTTTATTAACAAATTTGTAGTAGTATGTCTAAATAATATTACCATTTATTCTAAAACTTTCCAAAAACATTTGGATCATATTCAACAAGTTATGAATGTTTTAAAAAAAGTTAACTTAAAATTAAATTTGGCAAAATGTTATTTTTTTTTAAATAATGTCAAGTTCCTAGAACATATTATTGGAAAAGATAAAATTAAAACAGATGAAAGACTGGTAGACAAAATTAAAAACTTCCCAGAACCTACTAATTTTAGATAACTAAGAAAATTTTTAGAAATTGCCTCTTATTACTGACAATTTATAGAAAGATTTTCCAAAATTGCTAAATCTTTGAATCAGTTATTGAAGAAAAATGAACCCTATCTGTGAACAAAAAAACATCAACAAGTCTTTGACATTCTCAAAAATTACTTTATCTCAGACCCTATCTTACAACATTCTAATTTTAATTGATCTTTCTATCTGCATATCAATACTTCAACCTCAGAATTAGGAGCAGTTCTATTCCAACTGAATGATAATCACAAAAAATATGTTATTGCTTATGCTAGTAGAAGTTTAAATGATACTGAACAAAACTATTTTACTACTGACTTAGAATGTTTAGCTATTATATAAACTATTGAACACTTTTACCAATATTTAGAAGCTAAATATTTCTTTCTTATTATTGACCATTCTGCTTTGCAATGATTAAGAACTTCCAAGCTTAAAGAAAAAAGAGCCAGATGGATTATAAGACTAGAATCTTATAACTTTACTATAATTTATCACTCTAGAAGAAAGCATAATAATGCTAATGCCTTATCAAGAATATATGAACAATAAACCAATATAATTGAAACAGAAGATAATAATGATGAATTTTTTTCTAAAACTGAAGCTTTCCAAATTGTTATACAAAGAAGATTAGCAAAAATAGAATCTTCTTTGTATCAGAACCAACAACTTGAACAATTAGCTACTATGTTGAAACCAAATCTACCTTTTATTGCAGAACAGAATACCAAATCCTATATCAAACTTGAAGTATTCTTTAATGGTTTTAAATATAATAATGGATCATTATTTAAGTAGAATTATATCTAACAACTTTTACAAAAATATAGAAGAAATATTGAAAAGAATAAATACTCAATTAGTTGGAAAGGTCCTAATACCCAATGCTAATGTTACCATATTCACTTACACCTTCAATCTACCTGCAACCAATGTGAAAAAAATTGTTCTATATGGGCAATTCTTAAAAGAACCTTCTTAAATATAATAATTAAATGTTTTTCAAAACAGATTTTAGTTTCTAGAATTGAAGATGAAAAAGTTAAAATCTTTTATATACCGTTTTTCGCCTTATAGAGTACCCCCTAGTTGACTGTACCCCCCTTGATTTATACCAGGTATATTACTAGGTCTATAACCTGTATTTTTAGTACAAGACTGGGTATATTACTAGTTTTATTACGATATTTAAAAAAATTTAATGGTATATTTGCTTTTTTGATTCTTATATATTGCAATGTGAACATTAAATGACATTTATTTTATTATCAATAATGATGTCATT
>CAJVQA010006534.1:0-14789 GCA_910591915.1 Cetraspora pellucida | reverse complement strand
AATCCAATGGTGGTTGTTTCATCCAAATTGGTTCGGTACATCAAAAGTTATGATCAAAAATGTGTAAAACTCTTAATATTAACAATAGTTTAGAATATGAATAATATTTCAGTTATTTTGTTTGGTTTGAGAATTGTAGTTATAAGATATTGAATTGGTAAGAATTTGTTTTTTTTTTGGTATTAAGGTGACCTCTTTGGTCTTTTGACTTTTATTAATTACTTATCAGTACTGTGATTTAATGAACCACTACAGGAGAGTATACAATTGGCTACACATGTAACTTTTCTATATTACCTATTTAAGGAGTCTACCCAAAGGTTCCTCACCAATTGCTATACCTAATACCCCTGCTTGGATGTTCTACTTTAAACCCTCTGAAGCTGTAATCTGTATTAACATCACTAGTCATCTCAGATGCCCTGATCATTATTCTCAACTTTAGGACTAATTTATACTCGAAGTAAACCCCCCAGAGCCTTCTGTATCCATTTTTATAGCTGACCTAAATATTGCTATAGCAGAACCAACACTTGTAGTTAGGGCTAACCATTAAACCGCTATGCTCTTATAGAGTTCACTTAGACCCCAGCATCTACTTCATAGCATAACCCTAGTAGTTTAGTATACCCCTGCCTTTTCCTCTGCTCTTTTATCAAACTCCTAATTCAGATAGCCTGTGTAGGACTACAACCAGTCCATCAGTATATTATATCAGCCTAATATCCTTCTCCTTCAGTTTATTCTAGCAGCCTGGTTGGTGATACATCTGAGACTTCCAACTCAGAGGTTCTTGCATGTTTGGCTACTAGAACCAGGTACTAAACCTTGGTATTCATTTCACTAAGCTAGTCTTTACAGTAGGGCCATCAAAGATCCAGCTATCTCTCTGCTTAGATCTTCTCAAATTAATTTCTTGTTATCTAATTTCAATGGACTTACATAGCCACAATGACTTATCTAGTATTTGCACTGCCCAATATGTTGGTTTGCATTTCTTTGTTATTTCAACATTGCACAGATGCCCATGACCTGCCAGTCATACTGGTGTAACTGCCATTACAGTTATTCTAACCCAATCATTAATAACAGTTATAATAATATGAATATTATATAGGTTATTATTCAAATTTTCACCAGCAATAGGATTTGAACACCCAACCTACCACTTGGAGGGTTGATAACCTAACCACTTCACTAGGTCGTCACACCCCCTTTGGTAAGAATTTGTATAGTAGACAAGCTGTCTAAATAGATATAAATTGAGTAGTTGAAAGGTAAGATAAGAAATAAGAATATAAGTACTACTAGTTCTGCTTGTGTTAAGTTTGTTGCAAAGTTTATAGAGGCACTAAATTTAATTTGTATAGCATTTTCCAGAATCTAGGCTATGCTAATAGAGGTGTTATGTATTTGTGAATTAAGTATAGAAGCATCTGTATAAAAATATATGTTAGTTGGTTCAAGAGATAATAATTTTTTGTGACAGTTTATAAGTTGGTTTTGGTATATAGAGTCAGGTATTGTGTTTTGTATTAGAAGGATTTCTGAAGAAAGTAGTGAAAGAGATGATAGAGATTTGAAACTAGTTAATATAGGTCTGCATGAATGTTTTGAAATGCTTTGATTTCTTGCTTGTTTATATTAAGTTTAAAGTTTTTTTTTTTTGTATTTTGCATTTAAGATTAATAATTTGTTTATAATTTATTTAAAGCATTGTTGATGTAGAAGAAATGTGAATGTGTTAGTTGTTAAATTCATAATTTAATATTTTTGAAAAAGTATTTGAGAGTTAGATGTATTGGTTATTTTGCCAATATGCCAATCTGAGGATAAAATGTAAAATGACTATATATTTTTTAAGATGACAAATTGAAGTGTAATAACATTTAATGTATTTAGAAATAGGTTAGTAGATTGGAGTTGGAGATTAGGCTATATATGCAAAATAGGCTGATTGGATATTTAGTTTAAAAGTATTTTAAACCATTTTGAAATAGGACCTCATAGGAGTTTGAGAGTTCTGAGATATATATTTTTCAAGGAAAAAGGTTGTAATTATTAGCTATAAGTAATTGTTATAAAAAAAGAATTCTATTGTTTTTAAGACTTAAAGTTGTTGAGTTGTTAGAAGTTGTAATAAAATTATAAATGTTGTTTAGTTGATTAGTGTGTTTGTAGATTGTTAATTAATTTAGATAAATGTTATTAATAGAGATATTATTTTTGTATAAGTGATAAAGTTGAGATATTATAGTATAATTGGTAGATTTCTTATAGTTGAATAGAATTGTATTTTGAGTTAGAGATAATTTCTATATTTTAAAAGGCCAATTCTTGCCTGATGTATAGAGATTTGGTTTAAGAGTATGTTAGTATTAAAATATCTTTTTATGTTATTACTACTAACTTGTAATATAAGTTTGTTAAGTGTTAGATTGTTAAGTAATTGTGGATTAGTAAGTATGCCATTGTTTATATTAGTAGATCAGTGTAGCATATATTTAGTATATTTTGTTAGAAGACTTGATAATTGTTTAAATTTTGTGAAGAAGAACATATTTGAAGTAGATATTTAATTAATAGTGATAAAATAGTATTAAATAGTCAGGATATTTGTATAAAAAAAAGTTTTTTGTATTGAATAATATAAATAAATTAAGAAGTTTTGCTAAAAATTTTTTCAAGTATGGATTTAGTAAAGCCTTTGCCATCTAAAAAAAATTTTAGATATCTTATTATTTTATCAGATTTGCAAAATAATATTGGTTTATTGTTAAAGTTTAAAGGTGTTATATATAGAGTGCTATTGGATAATATTTTTTTATTAGGCGGAATGTGAATAAGGTCTGATTTGAATGGGTCAACTTGAATATTGTTTAGTTGGTATAGTTCAGATATGTCATTTAGAATCTCTTGCAAATTATTTTTAGATTCTCAATATCAGACTGTATTATCTATAAAGGTAAAAGGTAGTATTGTTGTATAAGTTGGTATAATTAAGAAGATTGTTTCTAAGAAGGATTGTGATAATATACTTTGTTTTATTTATAAACAAAGTTTTTAGCTTGGTTAACAAGTTTGTTTAAAGCTTTAGTAGAGATGAGTTAGTCAAATAAAGCAGCATGTTCTTTATTTTTATAAAATAAAATAGAGTTAAGAATTAAATGAATCCAAGTTTCATTTTTCTAAAAAGGAAATAATGAATAAGATTTAGTTAGAATATTATTAAATAGCTTGGCATTGTTATGAAATTTTTTGTCATTAAGGTATTGACATTCTTTGTTGTTACAAATAAGACAATAAAAGTTAGTAATATAAAATGCTTCTTTACATTACTTCTAAAGTAAGTTAGGTTTTTTAAATATATAAGTTTTAGAAAAATTTTTAGAAAGTTGGAGGATAAAATATTAATGGAATTTAATTTTAATAGATATGCAAACTTTTAGAGATGGGGTCCCATAGCCTAGTGGTCTAGATGCCCTCTTTCTACAGACAAGATTAACAGCTCAATTTCAGCTAGAGGCAAAACTTTGTAATTTGCAAAAGTATATGAATGTATGCAAAGCCTTGTGGCTAAGTCCATGTAAATAGAAGATTAGTGTATAAGAAAGTTCTCAAAAAGAAGTTTCACAATATGGAGAATTGGTCTCAATGCAAGAGAAGTGAGAAACATATTAGAAATAGAGAGAAAGTGCACTAGTAGGTAATATGATAAATATAAAAAGAAACTATGAAAAAGAAATGAACTTATCAAAATTCAAATACTTCTGCATTAAACCAGTTCTAATAGATATGAGATCTACTAAAATTAGATAAAATTTAAAGGTAATTTTGATACTATACTTAGTAAGTTTGCATTAAGGATAAATTTGAAAGGACTATAGATACTTAGTAATATCCAATAAGTAATACTTAGATATAAATAGTAATTAGATAGCCCTAACCTGTTTTGTCTTAATCATAGTAATGTACTATATTTCAAATATAGAAAATCAGAAAGTTTAAATAGGAGACTTATAGGCAGGTCTCAGGTATAACACCTAGTAGGTAACCTATAGGTGAATTCATAATTAGATAATAACTTAAGTTATATATGTGACTAGTTGTACTTTAATTAATATACTATGTAATCATACATTATTAATAATAAAAAGACACATAGGCAAGATCATTCTTGAAACTAAAAAAAAACTAAAAAAAAAAAAAGATTTGCAAACTTTTATTTTATTAATATTAGAAGAAAATTGTTTATTGTAAGAAGAGTAATAGATATTAAACTAGGTGTTAAAGTGATTAAAAGAATTTTTTAGTAAAGCAAAATCTTTCAAGAAAAAGAGTTTTGAGAATATTAAAATAAAGTTTGATATTAAATCTAGCATTTAACTAGATAGTAAGGTATTTTTGTTTAAGGTTTGTAGTTTGTATAAAAGATTCAATTTTGAATTTTTTGGGTCTAAGCTAAAGGTCTTTAGTAAATTTTTGGTAATCAATGCAAGATTGAGACAAAGTTAAAAACAATTACGAGCTGTGTATGAAGAAATAGTAACTAATAAAGAAAAGCTTTCAAGATAGTTAAGTTTGGTAAAGAAGATGGATGTAATTTAAGGATAATGTTTTTAAAAGTAGATTCAAGAATGTTGAAAAGAATAGTAGCACTTTTGTCAATATTAGAACTGTTATTGTAAATAATATTAGTTAAAAATTTAAGCTGTTGTCTAGTTATAATATAGATAATATAGTAGAATAAAGCTTTTTGTGCAGGTTAAGTAGTAGTAGCTGGCTTAATTTTTTAACAAGATAAAAATCATAAAGAAATTTTTTAAGAAATGTAAAAAGTTGAAGATAAAATAAAGTTTGCTGTTTTTTGTTAGATTGCATTTCTTTAGTAATTAGAAAATTTGCAACCAAGTTATATGTAAGATTGAATTTTGGTTTGAGAATGCTAAAATAAGATTAGAAGAGAAGTTTGTTAGAAGTATTTTTCAGTTGGTTAGTATTGCTAAAATTATTAAGATTCAGGTTAGAAATATTGAGTGTTAGTAGTAAGAAGTTGGTTAGAAATAGGATTAGTATTGGTAGTTATAGAAAAGAAAGAATCAATAAGATCTGAAAAGGTTAAGGTTTGATAAGAGAAAGCATTAAGAGGATTGATAGTTTGGGAGGATTCATATAAGATATTTTGAAAGGTTTGAGTAAGGTTTTTCTTAGTTTGAGATAAATTAGCTTTAAGTTAAGATGAGGCAGTCATATAGGTGAAATAATAAACTTCATTATTTTTAGAGATATATTTTTTAGTAAAGTAATAATGCTCATTTCTCTTGATATAACTAATTGAAAGAAAGCATTTAGAACAAGTATAGTAATGTATACCAGGTGTAGGAGATAGAGAAACATTGTTAGTAGAGGAAAAAAGATTAGTTATAAGATGTTAAGTTGTTCTATTAATTTTTTTTGAATTGATATTAATATAAGCAGTTGTGAATTCAGTAACTTGGATGTAATTAGTGTTTGAAGTTAAGATAAATTTGGTTTAGTATTTGCCATAAAGACAAGTAATTATAGATGTAAAAGTAGAAGCTTAAAAAAAATGAGTAATTGATTTAAAATTTTTTGTTAAGCAAGTAGTAAGTTAGACTTTGAAAGAAATTAAAAGAGTTTTATTATTATTTTCTTTTTCATACAGAGCAATTCCAAAACTGTTGGAAAAGTTTGGTAGAAATAATTAAGGTCTGTTGTATTAGGCTTTTGATAGGCATTGCTAATTAATTACAAATTGAATAAAAATTTGATTAAAGACTTGAAAATTTTTTTAAGTTTATAATATGATTATAAATAATTTTACAAGAGTAATTAAAAATAAGAGTTGTAGTGTTAAGATATCACTAAGATAGTATACAGATGTAACTAAAGTACTAGAGTCATAATATAACTCAGATACTAAACACAAATAGAATTTGAAATACAGATTATTGTGTAATATTAATAAGAACTAAATATAAAAATAGAGAATTGTGTTTAATAAAATTCTATTAATAGACAGGTTACAAAATTTTGGTATAAATTAATAATTATAAATTAGAAAATGATCAAATGGTTACACAAAATCTGTGTAAAAAAAAGAAAATAGGGTAAGAACAAAAGATAGAAAAAAAGTTTACAAGAAAGTAAAAGATAAATTTAGCTATAATTTGACTAATATTAGGTCAAACATTTTATCTAAAGCTTGTTTTAACTAGGCAAATATGTACTACAACTTTAATTAAGAGTATAAGGCAAGTTGAGATAGCAAAAACTGCAAGAAAATTAAATTGTTGAAACTGGGATCCAAAGACTGTCAGTATAGTTTTCTCAGTAGTTTAAGATCTAAAGATGTAATATTTGTAGAATATATATAAAATACTATGCTAAACATGTTTACTTAAGATGTCAGAACAGGTTGTAATAATAAAATAAATAGTATAAGTGTTTTTAGATGAACAATTTTTTAGTTAATTTTTATGTAATAGATTTGCAGAAAAAGTTTTTTTGCATAATTTTACTATTGTTATTTAATTATTTGAAGATACAGTATAATAAATAAGTTAAAAACTTGAAACTACTATATTATAAAATAGTAAAGCTTTTACTTATCACTTCTTTTTTAAAAAATTATTACATTTATATTGCTTATATATTTTCTTTATTAGTTTTTTACATGTTTTACAATATAGATATAAATGATGATAGCATTCATCATAAATCTTTTTTTTCTCTTTAGTTCAAAAAAGATAAATAGTTATTAGATGTTGTTAACTTTTTTTTTGACTTTGAATAGAAAATCCACAAGAAGGTATTAAATTACTATATTAATCTAGATACAAGCATATATCTGTATATGCAAATAAATAAGAATATGCTATTTTTCAAAGTAATTTTGTTTGTCTTATTCTAATCTTTTATTGTTATATATATTAACAGAAAAAATATATGTAGCTAAAATTTTTTATTATACAAACTGTGGAATATTTGAGTTTGTACTATTTACAAACAAACTATGCATAATAATAAGTCTTGTAAGACCTACTAAATAATATTTATAAAATACAAAAAAAATTTATTATATGTATTTTTATTTTTAAAAATAGTGTGATACTAGTAATATTGTTACATAAGACATAATAGTATAGTGCAGTAAAATGTTACTTTGTAATATTAAGTATTATATAATCAATATTTATTTGACTTAATTTAAAAATTGATAATGCATTAAAAAATCTAATTCTATCTATTTTATTTTCACCTATAGTATTAAAAAAATAATATTTTTTTGAGCCTGCTCTGTTTTTTCTACAATACATTATCACTTATTTCTTTAAAAAGTTGACTTCTGATTTTATCATTTATTAGGATTTGAACAATTTGTTTTTTTTGAGATGTGGTAACCTGATGAAGTAAATAGGTTGTCAACCCCAAGTGGCAGACCTAATGTTCAATCCTTACAAATAACAAAATTTAAAAATTATAAATATATTATGATAAGTGTTTTTTGCTAATTGATTAGATTTTGGGCATCTGTAATCTTAGATACACTAAGTTAAGCCCCACCTAATATTGGAAGCTTAGGGCATCTATATGAAGTATAATATTATATATATATATAGAAATATAAAAAAACATTGTGTATAAGGCTTTAGTGCAAGCCTATAATAGAACTATCAGGTATAGAAGGCTAAGAAACTAAAAAGATAAAAACCTATTTGGAAATTCTAAGTAAAGAGATAGCATAAACTTTTAATGTTACTGTTGGACTAATAAAAGCTTATAAAACACCTTCATAGAAATTGTTAGATAAACTATGTAAACAAAGCATATATACCAACTAGGCTATCAGAATCACTAGAGTAAAAGAATATATAAGTATATCATACTAGGCCATCTGAATTAGAAGTCTGAAAAGTTTGTCAGTTCTGAGTTGCAGCTAGTAAAAAATAATAGAAAAAATATTAAAAAGATGATACTATAGTTTGAGTAAATTTTACAAGGGTAATAGCAGTTTAATAAATAATTTTGACTGCAAGTATTGATTTTAACTATAGCATCAAATCAGATTAGCAGTAAAAGGGAATACAGCTCATTCTGGTAAGTTTATCTCAAAGATAAAAATAGGCTAAAAATTATAGTTCTAAAGGTTGATTGCAAAAGGATCTGAATTTGTAACCTGGTAAAGTTAATATTAGGGTTGGATCAGAGAGTTTAAATAGAATATCTAAGCAGGAGTATTAGATACAGCAACTAGTAGGAAACTTTTATGCAGACTTTTTAAATAGATAATATAAAAAAGTTATACTGTAGCCAGTTGTATACTCATCTAATAGTTCAATATAGATATATCTATATGTATATATATCTAATATAAGTATTAATAAAAGTTAGGACCAAAAAAGTTCAGCTTAATACTGAAAAAAAGAAAAAAAAATTTTTTGTATTAAGATGAAGTCTTGCTTTTATCTTTATTTATAATTATTAAGTAGTAATTATATGAAGTTACTGAATATAAAAAGAAGTTCTATATATGCTATAGCTAAGATCAACACTTGTAGTTAGAGCTAACCATTAAACTGATAACTATAAAACTATAATTCTAAGTAATATAAATGCTATATGCAAGAGTAAGAGCTCAGACATATTTATCTGCAGCTTAAACCTACTAGAATAACTAAGACTCATCTAGATTAGTTAAAATTTTCTAAATAATGTTTATTACTCTAGTATATACTAGTAAGCTATTTATAGATTTTACTGATTATTTATACTATTAGAAGTTAATTAAATTATTATAAAGAAAAGAAACTAAAAGTAAGATAAATTAAATAAGAAATAAAGTATAATTAAAAAGGTAAAATGTAGTATTAATTGAATAAGCAAATAGATAAAGAAAGTTAACAGAGATATAAGAGTATAGCTAAAGCAAGTAATATGAATTGAATAAGTTAATAGATAAAGAAAAGTTAACAAAATATATAAATATAAATAGAAAAAAAAATTATTATCAAGTTCATTAATAATTTTAAATACATTAAAGATGTAAATAAAGTCAGTTTCTAATATTATAGGTATAATTATATTAAGTTTTTGATAATATACTGGTTTGCTTAATCAAAGTATGACTTGTTAAGATTTTTTTAATTTAACTAATAGTTGGTTTAAAGATTTGGAGTATATTGTAGTAGTTAATAATTCTGGCTAAGATTTGTAGATTGCTAGTTTGAGAAGAGATTTTATTTAGTGCTTTTTTGAGATTAAAATTAATAATCTATTGTTTGTTGTTGCAAATTTAAAGTAAGCTTTAAAATAGCAATAAAAAAAAATAAGATATATGTTTCAAATTAGTAGATATATTATTTAGTTGAATAAAGTTTTGTTCAAATTGGTTAGCTAGTTTTAAAGATCTTTAAAAGGTAAGGGTGTATAGAATATTGTTGAGGTGAATATAGAAAGATTTAAAAAAGAATATTATATTGTTAGATAGTTATAGTATTAGATAGTTATAGTGTTAAAGAATTGTTTAAACTAATAAAAAATTAGATTAAAGATTTTATAAGTTGTTTTAAAATTAAGAATTTTATATTTTTCTGAGTTAGTGCAAGTGTATATATAGTGTATTGCTAATTTAGTAGCATAGTTTGTTTATTCTTAAATGGATTAAATAGTTGGTAGTTCAGATTTTTAAAGAAATAGTTTTTTGTATTCATTATTAATTGCTATTGTTATTTGGTATTTGATATAGTTGTAAACTTTTTGTTTATTGAAGTTACTAAATTGTTTTTTGTAATATGTAAAAAATTTATAAAACCAGATATTAAATTGTGGTTTAATTAAATAAAAAGATGAGATATATTAGTTTTTATTTTTTTATTTATTTTTTTTTTTTAAGATAAGATTTTGTTTATATCTTTATTAATTTATTAAAAAAGCCTCTAGAGGCTTTTCTGAATATAAATTACAAACTTATTTCAATTACAAATATATTACAAGAATGAAGCTTAGATTATAAACAGATTTCTATTTAATTTATCTGCAATCTAAACCTACTAGAATGGTTAAAATTTATCTAAATTTGATAATATAAGATATTGTTTATAAAATAGCTATATAGTATCCAGTGTACAAACCAAAGTTCAATTTTATGAAGTGCATTTCCTAGTGATAGGCAGTTATTATTTTTTATATAAAGTTGGTTAAATAGACTGTACAGTTGGCAAACTGTATAGTGTAAGTTACAATGTTAATTAGAGTAATTATAAAATCTTTTGTAAGTTGTAGATCTGTTATTTGGTATAATGCTGTTGTTTTTTTTGGGTGGTGCTCATTTCGCTGACAATTACTTCAATGACAGCCTATTTCACTGACAGTCAATTCACTGACAAGTTTATTTCACCAACAGTTATTTCACTGCCAGTCATCTTACCAACAAAGTAATTCTGGTCATTTTTGTTAAGATCAGTTGGAATTAGAGTTAATGTTAGTGCAACTTTAAAAAAAACCTTGTCAGTGAAATGGGCTGTTGGTGAAATAGTTGTTGGTGAAATAAACTTGTCGGTGAATTGATTGTTGGTAAAATGGAATGTCAGTGAATTGATTGTCAGTGAAATGACACATACCTTTTTTTTTCTATTATGCTAATTTAGTAGCATATAGTTTCAATATTCAATTATATATTTTTTGTAATCTTTTGGTAAACAGTTTGATAGTTATTAAGGTTGCAGTTTGATAAGATATGGTATAGTATCTGATTGTAGTAATTAGATCTGTTGGCACATATTCTTGTAGTGTTGTATATATGCTGCTTTGTCCTGAATAAGCATTGTTAACTAATAGACTGTTATGTTGAGTTAGTAAATAGTATAATTATTGTAATTTTAATTTTGTAATGTCTAGAAATAAGCTATTGATAATGGTTTTGGAAATTGTTTCTGTAATAATGCTAGTAAGATTTGTTGAATTAGAACAAAGTAGCCAGTATAATAGATGTTCTGGTGTTTGGAAAATAATGCAGTTGTTGTGCTGAAAGCTGTCTGAGTATAGTTCATAAAGGCAGTATAATGTTGGTAAAATATTAAGTAGTGTTTTGATTTTGAACAATTTACTTTAATTAAGTAAGAAGTTAGTATAGTTATTGGTTTGTTTAACATTGTTGTTAAGATATAACCATGTTGTGTTTTAGTTAATTTGTGATAATAGTGAAATAATGTTGCTCATGTGGTGTTGTGATAACTATATAACAATTATATATGCATTACAAATGTTTTTAATATTTCATCTAGTAGGTTGTTTGATTATGTATTTTTCGTATTTTAAAGTATATAGATTATTGTATATTAGGTCAAGATAGGCAGAAAAGTTGTAGTTTGTTGCTAGCTTATTAGCTTTATTGTTAAATGTATTGTTATTATATGCAAGTACTTTGTAAAAAGTAACTATATGTTAATAGAATTAAATTAGGTTAAGTAGTAAATGCCAAATAGGCCAATATGAGTAAGAGTATTGTTTATATACTGAAATTAGATGACTAGTAATTTTGCTGAACTTTGCAATAATTAATTGAGAATTTATATAAATTTATATATTACTGTTGCATAGGCATGTGCAAATAGCAAATAATTTTGTTATAAGTTCTGCTTTGTAGAATAATGACTAAAGTTTAATACATAAAGAATATAATTGAGTATTATATTATTGTAAATTTGTACCTATCTGATGTTTATAAAACATCTATTAGTAATAAGATTAGTGACTGATCCATCTGTATAGAATATGAAGTTTGTTACTTTTTGTTGAGATTAGTAATTTTCTAAAGTTTAATAGAAGAAGAATTAACTTGGAATAAGTTAAATATAAATGTGTTAATAAGTGTAATAATAAGTAATAATAGAATTGTTAGGAGTAATAGTAGAATTGCTAAGAGTAACCATAAAGCAATAAAATAAATAAGGTCTAGGTAGTTTGCATTTAAGTTAAGTTTTTTTGTATTGTTGTGTTTTTTTTGGCTTAGAAAATTCATTGCAGAGTTAACTAAAATGTTAAAAGTGCAATAATTTTGAATTCTATTTGAGTTATGTATACATTCTGTGCATCATATACAATTGATGATTGGAAGTATATAAAGGCTAATGTAAAAAGGGTCATGTTTGGTCAGCCAGTATGTAATTGAAATAGTATTATCATTAGTATTGTATTTGTGTGCTTTTTTAATAATTATTTTTTAGGAGTTGTAGTCAAAAGTAATTAGGCATAGTTTGGATTTAGAACTGTAATAGCCTATTATAAATGACAGAAAATTAGAAGTAAAAAGGTTTAATGATAAGTCTATTTGTCTGATATGGTTATTTGTAATAATTTTGTTTTCTAGTATAATGAATTATTTAGGTTTTAGTCCAGTACAAATTTGTTCAAGTTTGGGTGAGATGTATGTCCAATCCAGAAGTGTGAAGTTATCAAATAATATAAGTTGTTTAAGATATAAAATATGTTTGTTATATAACTATTTTTAAAGTTGTTATAGTCAGGATGTGTATATAGAAGAGTTTCAATTGAAGTATATAGGTATATTAGTATGTAAGGTTGTATTAAGTAAGCAAAAATTGTAAGCTGTATATGTCTAAGAAGCTGAATTATTTGAAAGGTTGTAGTATGCTTATTAGCTATATCTATAGAAGAGTTGGAATGTTAAAAAATATTGGTAGTTGACCAAAGATTGTTTTGAAGTTGTTGTAGTCTTATTTAAGTAATGATTTCAAGTAAGTCTGTCTTGTTAAGTTAAAGAAAAATGTTGCTGATATGATGTTGTAGCTGTAATTCTATACATTTTTGATTTCATATATGTTGTGATTAAGTCTTATACTATTGAGAGTACTAACTAAAGTTTAGAATTGTGTTTGGCCACAGTAAGATATTTTGACAGAATCTTATTATATGTATTATAAGATATGACTACATTATGTATTTGAAATTCAAAAATAGGTATAATTATATTATTAATAATATAACTAGTTTGTTTGTTTATTATTTGTTTAGTTTGTATAAAATTTGTTAGTTCTAGTGTTTTTTGTACAATTATTCTAGATATGATTAATTGTGTATTAGTTGCTATATACTAGCATTTTAAGAACTTTAAAGATGTATTATAAGACTGTGTTTGTATAGTAGTATTTATAAAGTTGAATATATGTATAAGTTTTATATTGAATATTAAGGTAAATTTGTTTGAATTTACTTTTATGTTTGCCATTTAGTAAAATGTTAAAGCTGCATTTAAAATGTTTTAGAGTTGTTGTTAAGAGTCTGCAATCACAGTGTGTTATTTATATAAGCAAGAATAAAAGTATTAGCTTGTATTTGTTAGTGTTTAAAAGGAAATAGTAAGGTTAGTCTTGTTGAAGCAGTAGTGTATCCTTTGAATTTTGTATAAATGTAATAAATTAGTAGATTAAATATATTTTCTATAGAAGAAAGATAATAGTTTCTTAGTCAATTTTATTTTCTACTGTATATATAGATGTTAAATCTAACTTGATTAGTATATAAGGATAATAAGTTAATAATTGTAAGAACAATAAATAGAGAAAGTTTGATTCTATGTAAGACTTTTTCAGAAAAAGCAATATTAACAGAGTTATAAGCTTTGCTCATGTCTTGTGATAAAAGCTAAAGTAGTTTTTTATTACATAATGCATCTTTGATAAAATTATTAAGTATATGTATAGAGGTATTTGTTGCTAGACAGTATAACTTTATTGTGAGAATTGAGTATTTAGTGTTTTGATAGAATAGATAAGAGTCTATTTGTTAATATTTTTATATATAGTTTTTTGGTATATTTTATTAAGCTGATAGGATATATATTGTTAAGGTTTTATTAAAGTTTGGCTTTTTTGATATTGGGTAAATTTCACTGTTTTTCTATTGTTTAGGAATATTGTTTGTATTAAAACATTTGTTAAATAAGTATTTAATTGCATATAGCATATATAGTCCATAGTAATTAAGCATTTTATAACTTATTTCAAGAGGTCTACATGTTTTGTTATTAGACAGTCATTTTAACAGTATGTAGAATTTCTTTTGTAGTGATTGGTTGTAAGAGTGAAGCATACCAATTCATATTAATAGTAGTTTTGGATTAATATTTATTGGTCTAGTGCAAATTAAATGTCTTAATTTAATAAGATTGGTGTTTTGTCTATTGGTAGAAGTGTTGTTTTACATATAAAAGTATAGTTTAAGACTTAGTTATAACTTCATTTGCAAAAACTCTTTCTGCAAATCTATTGCACAAAAATTAACTAAAAATTTCATCCATCTAAAAATACTTATAACTATTTATTTTACTAAGACAACCTGTCCTAGGCTCTTAAATAAACTTGTTTAGCTCATCATTTTATATATACTCTGAAAATATTAAGTTCCTATATTCTAAACCTATTGAGAAAATTGTACTGATGGCCTTTGGCCTCCAGTTTATAACTTTTAACCATTTCGCAGTTTCTACTGCCTTAACCTGTTCTTTACTCTTAATTAAAATTGTAGTATACAGTCACCTAGTCAAAACAAGCTCTAAACGAAGATTTTTGACCTAATATTGGTCAAACTACAACTAAACTTAATATTTACTCTCTTGCAAAACTTTTTTTATACTTTTTGTCCTTATTTCATCCCCTTTTTCCCTTACATGTTTTTTGTGTAACCATACAATCATTTCCAAATTTATATCTTATTAATTTACACCAACATTTACAATCAACCTATTT
>CAJVQA010006533.1:0-14791 GCA_910591915.1 Cetraspora pellucida | reverse complement strand
ATTATTTGGCAGATATAGGGTAAAATAATAGCAGATTTTTTTTCTATTATTTACCTATTATTTACTCTTTATTCATTTATTTAACCTGTAATAAGCTATAAAAGTTTAGTTAAAATTTTTTTATTTTTTAAATTGGTTGGTTTCTACTTTTGAAAACTTATATAACTTCATAGGAAAACTTTTGTATAATTGACTGTTTAAATTAATTTAATTATT
Source organism: Cetraspora pellucida (assembly GCA_910591915.1). Lineage (NCBI taxonomy): Eukaryota > Fungi > Glomeromycota > Glomeromycetes > Diversisporales > Gigasporaceae > Cetraspora > Cetraspora pellucida. The sequence continues at coordinate 14,575 of CAJVQA010006533.1, read as the reverse complement.
ATTATAATTATAATTATTATTATTATTATTATTACTATTATTACTATTATTATTTTTTTTAACTTTTGATATAATTGCCACAGAATGCCATTGGCATACAACAATTTAATTTTCATTATTTATACAGTTTAATAAAAAAAAGAATATATATTTTAGTATAAAACCTCACTATTAAAAATAAAATCTCATTTTGTTTTAGAGAAGTTAGCATAATAATAATTTAATTTTATTTTAAATTTTTTTTTTAATGTTAAAGTCCTATCTTTAGATGTAATATTTTATTTAAGTATATAGAACATGGGTTGCCTCTAGAGGCTCTCTTATATTAAAAATTACAACTAGCTATATATGCATTTTTGGTGCCAAATTTAAGTAGTTTGCTTATACATTGCTATATAAGTTTTATACTAGATGCTATATCTGCAAGCCAACTAGGTGTCTTGCCTATTTAAACTCTCTGCATTTGCAATCTTTCTTGTATTATAAGAACATCTTCAAAACTACACTTATTCAAGTTTCTAATACTAGTTAGTACTCTTAGAACTACTTTATCCTTAATAGGAAACTTATTATATTCTATATATAATAACCTAGTTTTATGCAATATACTATAGTTATCTAACACTTGCAATTACAGAAGTTATCTTTTAACTGTTATATTATCCTATTTCTATCTTTTTAAAGTTTACTAGAACCTAGTATCTATTTTCTTAGCATTTTCTCTATTATCTCCTACTAGCTGCAACTTGAAACTAACAGTCTCTAGCTAGACTACCAATTTAGATAGCCTAATATAATATACTTTTGTATTCTTTTTTTTTAATAAGTCTAGCAGCCTGGTTGGTTATATGCTTTTCTATATATATTTGACATCTAGTTTAATATTTAATTCTTATGAAAGTGTTTTGTAGGCTTTAACTAGTCTGATAATACTATCAAAAGTTTATGCAACCTCTTTATCTAAAAATTTCCAAGTGAGTTTTTGTTATTTTGGTTTCTTAGTTTTCTATACTCAGTAGTCTTATTGTAAGTTTGCACTGAAGTCTTATAAAACATCAGTTATATATTTCTCTATGTATATGTAATATTACACTTTGCATAAATGCTCTAAGCTCCTAATATTGATAAAACCCAACTTGGTATATCTGGGTTACAGTTACATGAGGCCAACTAATTAATAGGAAACAGTTATTATAATATAAATATAATTTTCAAATTTGATCCTAAGTGGAATTTGAACCTTAGACCTGCCACTTAGAGAATAACAACCCAACTACTATACTAGGATTATTATTCTCATAACCTAATTTTATCTATCTATAAAAAGTTGTTATTATGCTAACTTTTTTAAAACCAATAATAATTTTAATTGTTTTTTAATGAATAAGTTATACAAATCTAATAAACCTTTTTATATACTTAATTTTTTATAGCTTTATTTTTTTTTAAAAAAAAGTACTTTAAACTCTATAAATAATGTAAAATTAAATTGATTTAAGCAGCCAACTTTATAATAGCAATTTAACTAAATTAACATATTTTAAACTAATAATTAATATTTATAATAATAGTAGTCTTTTTTTTTTATATTAAAAATATATGAATAGATCATCTATACAGATTTTCAATTCCATATAAAGTATTCAAACATGTGCAATTACATTTTAGATACAATAAAATTATCTATTTTGATGTTGTTAACCTGTAGTTTTTCCTTTAACTATAGTAAAAACAGAAGCTGTTTAACTATAATATAATGATTATAACTTGACAGATTCTATACAAAGTCTACACAAGACTTAACAAAATACAGAGTAATTTGGGATTTTAAGACAAAGATAACAATAGATAATATATGAAGATACTAAATATTGTATTTAGTTTATTTATTATGAAATATATAAAGACATTTAACTTTCTTGAAGAATTAAAAAGCAGTACTTTTATAAATATTTTACATATATAAATAATTACAATAAAGCTATGTTATCTCAATAGAATATGCTAAATATAGTAATATATGATAAGAAATATTAAAAATATAAAAAATATATACTATATATTATATATAAGAGATATTGTATATATAAGAAAAATCTAATAAATAATATATATATAATATATTTAAGAAATTCAATATATATAATATCTATGCTATTTGAGAAATTTGAGAGATTTGGGGCTTAGCTAATTTAACTATTTATATCTAAGTTACATGTACTAAAATTAGTACTTCATCAAAATTATCCTAATCTTAAAATCTTGTAATTAGAATTATATAATTTTGTGCTTATTAAAACCACTTTATGAGCTGAATCCAATAGTAGTTGTTTTATCCAAATTGGTTCAATACATCAAAAGTTATAATTAAAAATATATAAATTCTTAATATCAACAATGTACAAATGCAATATTTGTACAAAATGAAATATTAACTAATATCAGTATAATAAGTATTTATGTACATAATATGTGCATTTTTTAATTAGCAATTGTGGTATAGCATTGTAATTTTTTTTGTACTAATTATCAGATGTCAATATTAAATAAATTTATTTCTTTGTCTTTTTTAATTTTTATTTGATCTAATATTATAATTAAAATTTCTTATATTACATAAAATGCATTTTTAAATTGTATAAGTCTGAACACTCTAACTTATGCAAAATATGCAAATAGACAATCAAGTAATCTGTATTATACAGATCATTATTATAATTAATCTATTTTTATCAATTGTCAAATTTTTGTATCTAATATGTGTATATATATATATTTGAAATTACAAAGTATGTAGGTTATATTTGTTATTTAAAATCTAAAACTATATATAAAATCTCAAAACTGAAACCTTTTTTAAAACTCTAACACTATACTAAATAACTTAAAAATTTAATTTTAAACTTTAAAACATAAAGTATAAAATAATTAGATTGCATTTTAGAAACATTTTGATCACTTTATAGTGTCAAAGGTAAATTCAATATATTGAAAATTCTACAAAGTAATTATTATAGTAGCATACTTATCTAATTGGTAGTATTTATGATAATCCATTTAAAACATATGTGCCTAGCCTCAAGAAAGCCATATGATAGTATACAAGTTTTAATATAGGACCCTATTACCCTTTCTAATCAAAAAAAAGTTGATCTGAATTAATCTGTTTGTACTATTATAACTAAAAATAAATATTTACTTCACTTTACCTTACTTAAATTAAGTGTAAGACAATGTCAAAAAGAATATAATTGTAATAATTATACTAGATTCTGGTTCTAAAACAAATGATACTGAAACATTCTTATTAGTTTTATGAAGAATATAAAAAATGGTAAAGTATTAAAACTTGTGTCTATAAAAAGATCAAAGTTTAGAATAAAAATGATTAAAATTTAATAAAAATAATAAGAAGAGTCATGATTTTGTACATACTCTTCTTATGAACATTTATTATAAAAAAAATGGAATTTTACTCTTTTGAAAATAGTTCAGAATTGTACAATATTATAGTTCTATAGCCTAATAGTATAGACAAGTAACTTTATAAAAAAAATTAAGAAAATTATTAATAAAGACCCTTTGAACTGTTCAATATATAAACATTCTTTAAAAACCTATACTTATCTTATAATGCTTCTTAATAATTATCTTAACCTTGTGCCAAATTATAAAACATTTCTATTATTTTTGAAGAATATTATACAGCATATTTAATTCTTAAGCAACAATCTATTATATTTGTTCTATTTCTAAACTTGGCTATATAGTTTTTTATAATAGTAAATGTGTATTAATTATTAACATTCTAATTTTAAAGTTTAGAAAGTTTTTGGATAACAAGTATAATGTCAGTATGGTTTAGTAATAATAATATCTTAGGTTATTAGATATTAATAGATTGAGTTTAAACATTGATAACAAAAATACATGACTAACTACTTATGCAATCAGTCACATATTTCTGTTATCACTGTCTGAAATCAATTCACTAATACCTAATAACCCAAGATATTATTATTTAATATTCTAACCTCTTATATAAATAAATACATTATTAGCTTATATATATTAAACTTATATAAAATGATATTAGTTTGATAATTCAAATATAAGATTCAATTTTCTTTTTTCTTTTAAAAATATTAATACTAAAAAAATAAAAAATAAATTGTTCTTTTATAAAAGCTTCTGATTTTAATTTTATTTATGATAATACTTACAAAAGATATAAAAAACAATTAGCAAAAGACTTCAATTTTACCAAAAAAAGGCCATATTTGAAAATATTCAAAAAAGTACTATAACATAAGCTAATTAATTTAAGAATTATATTAACAATGTTTAATCAAATTTTAATTTTGATATTTCTGAAGATAAAGTAACTATTGCAAGTCTTTTGACTGAATTTATTATTCAAGTAAAAACACAAAATAATATAAAATATTTATCTGACTCTTTATATGTTGAAATTAATGGTATAAATCATTATTTATAAATAAGTTTTAAGTATCAACCAGTTAATATCTAAGATAATTTTAAGTTTAAAGAATTCTGTAAAATATTTTATTGTCATATAAAAGAGTTAGAGTAATTAACTTTATATCAAAGTGCCAATTTATTAACTGATAAGGAAATAAAAATTATTTTTAATCATTTACAAATTTCATAAAACAATCTACAAAGACTTCTATTTTGAATATTTTTTTAAATAGTATATATTATTACAAGATAGAATAATTTTTATTATAAAATAAAACTAAAAAATTTGGTTTCATATAATGATGATAACTTTGATTTAGTAATAATTTATAATAAAACATATTAAAATAATTATTTTCATTATTGACATGTATATGAGAAAGTGATTGAACAGTTTAATATTATACTACCTGATAAACTCAATAATATGAACTAATTATTAATATTAAACTTTATATTTTTAAATGACCTTCTAATGTAAATAAAAAAAATTTTTTATTCACCTATTAATATTTAGATATACTAATAATTTATTAAATTTTTATTTAAATTTTTATATATTATATATATATATATATATTTTTAATGATATTTTGTATTTAAACCATTATATAGATCATAATAAGTTATCAAGTTTTATAAAGAAAATTTGTTTCATTATAGGTATTAATTGTGCTAATAAAAGAATTATAAACTACTCTCTTTATAAATATATAACTTAAAAATTAAATAATGCTAGAGTAGATATTCAAACTAGAATAAGCAATACCAAATATCACATAATAGAGGCATACAATATATATAAGTTACAAAATGAGCAGCAATAAGTTAATGTTGCAAAACTTGTAGTACTATATAATATACAAAAGGTTTATATATATATATATTATATATTATTTTATATTTACTATATATATTATATTTATTTATAAAATTTTATATTTACAAGTATAATGAAAGTAATGAAACTAAGAAAAGTAATAAAACTAAGAAAAGTAATGAAACTGAGGAAAGTAATAAATATAATAATAATCATAATAGTAATAATGAAAATGAAGTTAATTATAAAAATAATGAAATTGATAATAAATATAAAAATAATTAAAATAAAGATCAAGCCAATTTAATTACCAAAAATTGATCAAGATCTCCATTTACTTTTTTATTTATTTTATAAGCAACTCAAAATAATAATGCTAAGAGATTCATGTTAATAATTTAAATTTAACTTTACTAATTGTAAAGTTAAGAATTTTCTAAGTTGATGAAATAGTTTTTTTAAATTGTAAAAAACTTTAATGTATCTTATAAATTGCTGTAATAAATAACTGAGTTATTATTAAAGAGTAATATCCCAGTTATGTTTAAAAATAATTATAATAGTTTGCTAATATATAGTTATACATAATAAAAAAATCAGGATATTTCTCTTACTAATATACTAGGATAATAACATATTAACTAGTTGCAAATTTCTTCCTGACAAAAATCATATAAGAGAGTTAAGCTAGAGTATTACTGAAGAAATAAACTATTGATTGACATGATTATAACTGTTATATATTGAAAAAATTTTCATGTACACACTAGTGATATGATAGAATCATCCTAATGATTGCATAACTAGTTGCAACATAAACCTTAACTAGTTTCAGCTTAAACTGTAATATCATTGAAAGATTTTACTGCATCACTATTGTGAAAATATTGATTGATTTGTATTATCCACAATTGTTTATAAATATATATTGTGATACCAGATATCATGACCAATCACATGAAAAATACACAAAATGCAATAAGTTACATTTGTAATCAAGAATGGTATTTCATATCCAGAAGGGTAGAGGGGAAAGATGTAAGGATAAATTACACATCCTTAAAGAAATAAAATATTACTGGAAAAATTAAATAAGTAATTGTAAATAACATTAGGTAGTCTTAAAGTAATAATGAATACAAAATCACACTTGTAAGTGATGAACTTACTATTATAAATAAAGACCAAAATGGCCCTTAAGAGCGAGAGTGCTCTGTTGACTTTATTAAATAATAAGTTCCAAATACCTTATATCGCCCTAATAAACACTAACACTATTACCGTTATCAGCCCTGTAAACCCCATATAAACCGTTGTTCGTTCTAGTTCTTGATTGCGTGACTTACCCGACTTGTCTTCGTTGAACCAAAGTAACCGAAAGCCTTAAACACCCACCAGCCAAATCTAACATCCTCTTTCGAAAAGGTTACCTATCGTACGTTACACGATAATTTGAATTGTGGAGCGACCGAGTCGCAACCTTCCGAACCCAACAATATTTATGATAATCGTAGTGTACGTTAAGAATATTTGGTTCAAATATATTAAAAGCATATACTGCCTTAACGTAAATTGTATACATAACATGATCAATTTATTTATTTCACGTTATTATTACTCGATCAGATGACTTTATTAAGACAAAGGAAAAACATATGGGAGCTCCCATAACAGGCTCTACTTCAAATCTGTTAGAATACCTGGAGCCTTGAAATAAATACTGCTATTCCAAACTAGCTGAACCTAACGGATTACAAATCTAAAACATCTAAGTATTTACAGTATATATTCATACTACCCAAACAAACTTAATATATCTTTACATAAAAGGGCAAGAAAGAGAATCGGTTGTATGCAATGTGAGAGCTACCTATCCAGGTAAGTCCTGCGCTGTAGTTACAGTTACAGAACCTGATTATATATTAAAGGTCCTTACAGCCGTAGATACTCACCAATAAAATCTTCGTGTATTAATGCAGCCATGGAGTTAAACACTACTAATGTAATCACTACTCATACATATAGTCCTTGCACTGTTAATGCAGCCGTGAGCACAGTTTTACTTTATTGAAAGTTATCCTTATGCATACTACCTTCAGTTTTTGAAACACTGCAAGGTTGGTGGATATGAGAGAGATGGCAGAGCAAGCCTTCACACAAGACGAGAGATAGCAATAATCAAGATAACCTCTTCCACTAACCAAAATATCCTTACTTGGCAATAAACAATTACATCTTTCTTACATTGCTGATTATCCCTTGCTTCCTTAATCTGTTCTCTAATGATCATAGTAATTCATATTTTAACAATCATATGCAATCATAATATTAACCTGCATCTAAAAAGATACCATAAAGTCTGTACACGAAAACCCATAAAGGTTAAACCAGAAAATTGAACATGTGATTCCGCAATGTCGAAATAATGATCGATCTGTTACTTTGTCGACAAGTGGCATGTAGATCCGAATATAATTATGATAGAGGCATAGGAAGCTAAACTTTTATCTGCAAATTTCGAATCTTTGCTTATTATCCCAAAAATTGACCATTTTCTCGGTTTGATTAGAAATAGTCCTTTGACCTTTCGGTTTTTTTTATTATATTTAGATTTATTTTATAAATCATGTGCTATTTTTAGATATCGAATCCTTTTTTATCAAGACATGCATTTAATTCAAAAATAAGGTAGAATATTTTACTAAAAATGAGGTAAATATAAGTAATCAATACTTAAGGAAATTTTATAGTTTTAAAGCAGATTAAATAAAAATTTAATGTTTATATTACAATATATTTAAACAATTAAGTTCTATCTGCCTTTCAATTTGAAACATTCTATATAGCTAGATTTGGATCTGTAAAGGTAAATTTGGTTCATAAAATTTAAAAATATTCTAACGCTAATAAAAATATTAGAAATTATATGAAATACGTATATAATTTAAATAAGAATCAACTTCCTTAATATATATCTTTTAACTTTGCTTTAAAAATAATAAATCAATTATCAGACAGTGAATGCTATTTGATCAAAAAATTATAAATACAACCTGAATGCAATAAAAGTTTTTTGAGCACAGATCGTACAGATTGTACAGTACGTAATACGATCTGATTTTTATGAAAATCTTTACGGTTTTAATCAAAGAAAATATGGTAGATCACTGGTAAAAGCGTACATGCTTAAGCATTCTACGCTAACGCTAAATGGAAATCTAAGCCATTTCGTGAAAGAGGATTAATTAATTAATAATCTAATGCATATATACAATTATTGTTTTTTTCTTTTTTTATACAGTATTAATGCTGATTTTTGTTTTTTTTCCTTTTTTCATACATTATTATGCTTTGTGATTTTTTTCTGCAGTTAAAATCTTTACAATGAGATTCTCGAAATTCATTAACATGAAACTTTCACCTATTTCATTATTAGTAGAGTAAAATCATGAAATTATACATACAAACCATTCATTTATCAATACTATCCTTACTACTTATTTTCGCACATGGGACTAATTCTAGTCAATCTAAAAATATCACTATCAATCCTAATATACCTAAAGTCATTTCTATCAGCAATATCAAATCATTCACTGCCAAGGCAAATGCGATAACTACAACCAAAAACATTTCTCCTACTTTCAAAGCCAATGCAATCACTAAGACCAAAGTCTCCTTCTCCCATTCTGTTAAAGTAAATGCAATCACTAAGCCCAAAGCCTCCTCCCATTCTGTTAAAGTAAATGCAATCACTAAGACCAAAGCCTCCTCCTATTCTGTTAAAGTAAATGCAATCACTAAGACCAAAGCCTCCTTCCATCCTGTTAAAGTAAATGCAACCACTACGACAAAAGCTACCTCCATTACCTTCAAATTCAATGCAGTCCCTACGACCAAAGCAATCGTTACTGATAACATCACCACGGCTAGAATAACTAATACAGAATCAGCAACTAGCACAACTGCAACCATTAGTCTAGTAATTGCAGCTTTCGCAACAGATCCAGTTACCTTTACAACTTCTACAGATTCAACAACTAACAAAACTGCAGTAATTGTAGCTATCAACACAGACCCAGTTACAACAAATTCAATTGCAATGCATCCTTCTGTAGATTCAGAAACTAGCATAACTGCTCTAACTACCACTGTTCATCCAGTAATTGCAGCCATATCTTTAAATTCAGTTACTACTACGGCTGCAATAATCAATGCAGATTCAGCAACAAATACAACTTCAATAGCTGCCACCACTGATTCAGTTGCGGATACTGTTGCAATAGCTAATGCAGATCCAGCAACTAATACAAACTCAATAGCTACCGCCACCACTAATCCAACAATTGCAACTTCCACCGCAGATCCTGTTATCACTATGACTGTAATAGATTCAATAGTTAACACAACCGCCACCACTGATCCAATAATTGCTGCTACCAACACAGGTACAATTACTGTAACAACAAGTTTTACTAGTATAGCCACAATAACTGCCGCCATGGATCCAGTGATTGCAGCCATCGCCACAGATCCAGTTACTACTATGACTGAAATAGATAATACCGATTCAATTGCAATGCATCCTTCTGTAGATTCAACAACTAGCATAACTGCTCTAACCACCACTGTTCATCCAGTAATTGCAGCCATATCTTTAGATTCAGCAACAAATACAACTTCATTAGCTGCCACCACTGATTCAGTTGCGGATACTGTTGCAATAGCTAATGCAGATCCAGCAACTAGTACAGCCTCAATAGCCACCACCACCACTAATCCAACAATTGCCACAGATTCAGTTATTATTATGGTTGCTAATACAGATTCAGCAACTAGCACAACTACAATAGCTGCCAACACTGATCAAGCAATTTTTGTGCTAACCAATAAAGATTCAATAACTAGTACAATTTCAATAGCTGCTAATATTGATCCAGTCGTTACAGCCACAGTTGCAGATTCAGTTACTACCACAGAAACCACAATTGTTACCACCACTGATACAGTAATTGCGGTTATCGCCACAGATCTAGGTACTAATATGACCACAATAACTAACACAGATTCAGCAACTAGCACAACTGCAATAGCAGCTATCGAGGGAGTTACCAATACTACTGCGACAGCTACACCAATTATTACTCCTACTCCCTATTGTTGTAGACCTAATGATCCAGGTTATGGATATTCACACGCTGCAGCTTATAGGATGAATTTTTATACTAAAACATCATTAGAATGTTGTATAGCTTGTATCAATGATGATGAATGTCTTCAGTGGTTCTTTGACCAAAATAATTATCTTTGTTGGTTTTCTATCATGTCTTTAAATTTAGATGGTGTCTGTGAACAAAGATACACATTACTTCGTTACTATGATGGTGGAATTATGAGATGTTCAACCGGTTGTATGCCATAACAAGTTCTGCACTTATTCATGTGTTGGAAGGTTCATTTTTAAAGTAACTGAGATAGTCTCGAAATGTCTGATTTGGATTTATCAAATTAGTCAGAATTAAGAAATAACAGTAAACTATTCTGTAGCAAAATTATCAAATTACTTGTGGATTTTTGTTTGATTTTTTATAATTTCAAATATGTAATAATTATTGTTAAATCTTAATATTTTCACAGATAATTTATTTACATTGTTTTTATTAAGTTAAATATCTAGATTAGTTAAAGATGTTTGCCTTTTTGAAGTTTTTGAAAAATAATAATATAGATTAGTTAATAAATTCTTAATAAATATAATAATAACAAATTCCGACCAGAAGTTTGTTGATCACAGACGTTGACCAATCAAAATCGAGGATCAATCCGCATTTTTTGTGGTTTAATGTAAGGAACTGCATGGACCTACTTTTGCCGACCCGCAAAATAAAATTTATTATGTTTTTTAAAAGTTCGGCCGCTTTTTACTATAGTTTTATAGGGTGCGCCATATCATAATTAATCAAAACAGGGGTGTGGCGACCTAGTAAAGTGGTCAGGTTGTCAACCCCCCAAGTGGTAGGTTGGGTGTTCAAATCCCATCAATGACGAAAATTTGAATAATCACTTATGTAATATTTGTATTACAGCAACTGTTACTAATGATTGGGTTAGGATACCTATAATGGCGGTTGCACCAGCATGACTGGCAGGTCATGGGGCATCCGTGCAATGTTGGAGTTACACAGAGGAATGCAAACTGACAAATCGGGCAGTGCAAACACTAGATAAGTCCTTGTGGTCATGTAAATCCATTGAAATTGTGTAACAAGAAGTCCATTTGGAAAGACCCAAGTAGAGAGATAGTTGGATCTTTGACAGCCCTACTGTAAAGGCTAGCCTAGGGAAACAGATACTCAGGTCTAGTACCTGGTCCTAGTAGCCAGACAGACAAGAACCTCTGAGTTGGGAGTCTCAAAGGTCCATCAACCAGGCCACTGAAACGAACCAGAGGAAAAGGATATCAGGTCAATCTGATATACTGATGGACTGGTCATAGTCCTACATGGGTTATCTGGATTGGGAGTTTGGTAAAAGGGCAGAGGAAAAGGCAGGGGCATACTAAAGTACCGGGGTTATGCTGTGAAGTAGATATTGGGATCTAAGTGAACTCTACAAGGGTATAGCAGTTTAATGATTAGTCCTGACTACAAGTGTTAGTTCTGCTATAGCGATATCTAGGTTAGTTGTAACAATGGATATAGAAGATTCTGGGGGGTTTACCTCAAAGATAAACTAGTCTTAAGGTTGAAGATGATGATCTGGTATATCTGAGATGACTAGTGATGTTAATACAGGTTACAGGTTCAGAGAGTTTAAAATAGAACATCCAAGTAAGAATGTTAGGTATGATAATTGGTAAGAAACCTTCAGGCAGACTCCTTAAATAGGTAATATAAAAAAGTTACATGTGTAGCCAATTGTATACTCTCCTGTAGTGGTTCATTGAACCACAATACTGATAAGTGATTAATAAAAATCAAAAGACCAAAGAGGTCATTTTAATACTAAAAAAAAAAAATAATAATTAATTAAAACTATGTTAAATTTGTAAATCTGCTAAGTGCAGATTTTTGATATTACATGAATATCAATTCTTACTAGTATGCAAATTCAGCAATTCAATTGGTCCGAGATTATATAATAGCTATAAAGTATTTGAATAATAGAATCAGCTAAGGATTATTATAAAATAATATATAAAAATAAGGCTCATTGAAAGTTTTGTTAAATTTATAATAATAAAAATGCTTTCATTCATTTTTAGTTAAAGTCAAAATGTTGCATTTAAGTTATATGAATTAAATGTTTATTTCAATTAAAAAAAAAAAAGATACCAAAAAAAAAGAAAATATTATTTTATTTTATTTAAGAAAAATATTTTGGGGTTGTTATTGTTTTTAAAGCAGTTTTAATTTTATTTTTAATAAAAACAATCAGTATATTTAAAAAAAGTTTAAATTTGGTTATTGATAATTAATATCTAATAAAAAATGTAATAAATATTTCATTCACTTTGTCTTTTCCATGTTGATCAGTCTCACTTGAGATTTTTCGTTTCTTATAAATATATACTATCTTTAATTCTTCTTTTGAACATTTAAAAATAGAAGTGTTTGCAAGATACATTTTAGATTCTTGAGTATTCTTTGATATGTTTGGGTGTGTTTTGTAATCGAATTTGTTAAAAAGTCACTCAATCTGCTGTTGTTATGTAATTAAATACCAAATATGATGTTTAACAAAGTCTAATAATCTAGAAAAAGAATAAATTGATTGGTTAGTATTATGAATAAATGCTATAAATTCAGTATAAAAATTAAAATTTTTAAGAACTTCTGATAATCTGAAATCATTGAAGTTTCTGGTACTTGTATTAACTTCAAGAAATTTTGCATAACAAATTTCTCAAAGAGTCAGAGTTCTTGGTCAAGAATGTTTTAAAATAATAAATACAAAACTACATACAAATTTCTGAGCTTTTGGTCTACCCAATTGGCAAATACTTAAGGATAGATAAAGCCATTCGTAAAACTATTTTTGGTGTAGTTCAAGAGCTTTCTGAACTCCAAGTTCTAAAGAAGTAATTAAAGATTCAAAAATAGTATGATTAAGTATTTCATTTGTCTTTAACAATTCTTTACCAAAAAAATGATATAAATTTTGTATTATAATTGACAACCATGTATAGTATGAAGAATAAATTCAGGCATTTGATATGAATGACATCCTATTGGTAAGTAAGTAAAAGAATCATTTCCAATAGATTTAAGATTAGAATCGAATCCAACTATAAATTGAATCATTGAATGATAAAATTTATTTCCAAATTTAACTAAATATTTTAATTAAAGGTTTAGTAAAGGATTATTAAGCCTGCTTTGAAAAAGTTCCTATTTTTTAATATATTCTTGTGGTGTCTTCTTATATAATTTTAATTGAGATATAAACCAATTGACAAATAAATTATATGAATCATAAAGATCAAGAAATTGTTCTTCACATTCAAGTTTATAAAGCCAGCAGGTTAGAATTAGGTTTTGATATTTTGTTATTTTAAATCCTAATAAATCTTTATAGAGATGATGAATATGTTCTGATCGTATATCCATAGGGCTTTCTTTATCACTATCACTATAATCATCATAAAGTTTGTAAGCTAATTTTAAAAGATTAAATAGAACTTTTTTATTTGTTAAATCTGCAGCTGGTGGTAATTTTCCAAATGTGGTCTTTTCAAAACCTATTATAATTATATATGCTATATGCATTTCACAGAAAATTCGATAACAATTTGTTTTTTTTTTTTTTTATTTTTTTTTTTTTTTAGTTAAAGTCCCTATCTTGGGAGTTGTGATGTTTTTATTCAAGTATATTAGGACATGACATGCCACCAAAAGCTCACCTTACATTGGAAGTTACAACTAGCCATACATGCACTTTTGGTATCTAATTTAAGTAGTCTGCTTACACATTATTATATAAGTTCTACACTAGTTGCCATATCTGCAAGCCAACTAAGGGTCTTGCTTATTTAAACTCTCTGTATATGTAGTTTTTCTTGTATCATGGGAACATCTTAAGGCACTACCCATCCAAGTTTCTGATGCTTATCAGTTTCCTTAGAACTAAATTATCCTCGATAGGAAACTTACTAGAGCCTTTATATCCCACACATTTAGACCTAGTTTTATGCAATATGCTATAGTTACTTAACACTTGCAGTCACAGGGGTTATCTGTTTAACTGCTACATTACACTATTTCTACTCTTGTA
>CAJVQA010006532.1:0-14792 GCA_910591915.1 Cetraspora pellucida | reverse complement strand
AAAGTATATTGCTAAAATTAATTGTTAAAATTTTATTATAAAAATTAATTTTAAAAAAATTAATGCAGACAAATTTGCCTGTATTACAATCTAAGGGATAGTTAGAGCTAAACATTAAACTGCTATGTTCTTATAGATTTTACTTGAATTCTAATATTTATTTTACAACATATCTTTAGTATTTTAGTATACTCCTGTTTGTTTTTTAAACTTCTAATTCAAATAGTCTGTGTAAAACTATAATTAGTTTATCAATATATTAAATTGATCTGATATTCTTTTTTTTTAGTTTATTCTGATAACCCAGTTGGTAATATCTTCTATCTAAAGGTTTTTGTCTATTTAGATACTTTAATATTAGTATTTATTTCTAGTAGTTTAGTCTTTATAGTAGTATTGTTAAAGATTCATATTATCTCTTTATTTGGGTTTTTTAAATAAACTTTTTGTTTTTTAATTTTAATAAATTTATATAGTTACAAAAACTTATCTAGAATTTACACTATCTAATATATACCAGTTTGAATTCTTTTGTATAATCAGTTATTTAAATGATCTATAATCTGCCAATTATGCTGATATAATCATTATTACAAGTATTTTAACTTAATTATTAGAAATAGTTACTATAATATAAATATTATATAAGTAATTATTTAAATTTTTATTATTAATAAAGTTTGAACATTCAATCTATTACTTGAAAAGTTGACAACTTATCTATTTTACTAAGTTGTCATATTTCTTAAAATATAGATTTTTAATTTTAAGTTTTTATTTATTTATTTATTAAAAATTTTATAATAAAATATATTTTTATTTTTATCTTAATAAAACAAATTAATAATAAAAATATTAGTTACTGATTTTATAAATATTTTAATTTAGTTAAACATGTTTAAAATTAAGTAATGCAAAATTACAATAGATATATTTGCCAATTTTTTTTATATAATTTTTATTAAATCTTTTTTAAACTTAAAAAAAATTTTTTTAATTTAACAGTTAATATAGTTTTATATATTTTTAATTACATTTAAATTTGAATTTTGTAGAATTTAATTTAAACCAAAAACATTGTATTTTAACTTGTTAAACTAATAATTCATTTTTATTTTTTTTTATATAAGTTTTTTTTAGTTTGAAACAGTAATCTTGTTAATATGTCTTTTATTAAATAATATATGATTATATGTAATATACATAGTCTATTAATAAAAATACTTCACCTTAACACCAAAAAAAAAAAAAAATTAATAAAAATACAACTAATCATATATATAACTTTAGTTATTATTTAATTAAGAGTTCTGTCTATAGGTTACCTACTAGATACTATATCTAAGACCTACTTATGAGTTCTTTATTTAAACTTTTTAATTTTCAATACTATTTTTGTATATATATGCAATACTTATATTACCAATATAGTAATATTAAGGTTAAAGCTATCTAATTATTATTTATATCTAGGTATCATCTCATTGAATGTTACTAAGTATCCATAATCCTTTAAATTTATCTTTGATGTAAACTTACTAAGTATATTATCAAGATTATTTTTTAGATTTATTCAATTTAGTATATCTTATATTTACTAAACTAGTTTTTGATATTAGAGATGTTTGAATTTCAATAAATCCATTTTTTTTTATAGTTTTCTTTAATGTTTACTGTATCACCTACTAGTGCACCTTTTTTTCATTTCTGATATGTTCACTGCTTCTTTTGCTTCAAGCATCATCTCTCCATATCAGAAAACTTTTTTCTAAGAACTTCTTTATATGCTGATCTTCTATTTATATAAACTTAAACCATAAAGCTTTATATATATTCATATGCTTCCATAGATTACAGAGTTTTGCCTCTAGCTGAAATTGAACTGTTGACCTTGTCTGTGGAGAAAAGGGTGCCTAAACCACTAGGCTACAGAATTCTATCTCTTTTTATATAAGTTTTGCTTTGTACTAATTATATTAATCAATATATTATTTATATATTAAAAGAAGTTTGTAATAGACAATACAACCTTTTAAGCCAAATTTTTAAGATATTTATAGATGATAATAGGAGGATAATTTGATAAAAATATTTGATTAAATTTGTCTATAATACTAATAAGAAGTAAAAATCTGTCTTTTAAACTAATTATTTACAAAACATGTATATTATGAAATAAAAATACTCTTGAATAATCAGAATGTTTTTTCAGATGTAAAGAACCAGTTTTTTTATATTGACTTATTGTATTATATACTGTTGAATAAGAAATTGTTAGCATAGCAAAAATTTTTGAAACTTATAAGTCTGCAAAAAAAGCACCAATTATTTGTTCTCTTTGTTCATATTGGTATATCAAATTCTTTTCCGTGCATGTTTAATATAGAAACGATCTACAAATGCACGAGTTATATTTATAGGTAAGTCTGATTACTACCTACAGCGTGGACTAAAATACCCAGGGTACTTTACAATTTAAGCTGTATATATGGGTATTATAGTCGGAGGGATACTATGGTCAGCATAGGGGGTATAAATTACACTATATAGGTGCTGCAGTAATATTTTATATACTAAGTGAAATTAATCCATCATTCACAAGTGCAATTAATCCGTCCTTAGTACCCGGGGTACTTTACATTCTAGGCCTTCGAAAATCGTGAGGGGTATTATAAAAAGGGGGTCTTTTAGTCCACGCTGTACGGTAATTGAAAAGGCGAATCTGTCATAAGGTTTCACAGCTTATTTGTGCTACGCCAAACAAAGTCCGGCCCCGGTTGATTGAGATTTACCCCTGTAGCGGGAAATAAGGGTGTTATTCTTCGTTTTATATGACGTCATGACAGCGTTTTTCAACTCAAATATCTTTAGTCAGTACGACAAAAAAAAAGGCTATAAAAAGATAAATTGCGAACCTAATTTTTGCTTTAATAAGATTAATAATGATACTATTGCGCTGACTAAAAGAATTACAAAATTTCTTTGCTCTAAATAACTATCGTGTTCTATCAAGAATTTTAAGATCTTCATTTAAGTGTACTATTGTAATGCTAACGGATTTTAAAACTTTCGCCAAGGATAAAACCATTATGCAAACTAAAAGAATTATCTTCAAATATTATATAAAAACTTAAAGTACACCCGGGGAAATAATAGGCATTCCGGGAAATAACAACTATTACTTTAAAATTTGTTGCTTTTACTGATTAAAGCAGTGATTATAAGTCGCAAAACCCTGTCATGCGATCATATAGCAACGTGGGATAATGATTAATTAAATACAAATACTGACGGCACTTGGGATTTATACGGAAATTGGGACTCATACAGCAATTGGGTATTTGGGATTCATACGGCACAGTAACTGTAACTTGCTGTGTGTCGTACTGTTCATTGGGACAGTTCCGCCTGCATCTCTAGTAATGAATGATATTTTGAGAAGTTCAGAAGAATTCTTATGGTATTTCTGACACTTTTGACTTTCGAAAAAAAAACTTGTGGAAAATAACAATAACCTCATTATCAAAGGATAATTTAGACTCGTAAGAAATTATAATAACAACTGTACGAACGCGATACGTGTCAAAGTCGGACGGCCAATTCTACCAAATCAGTTTTCCTGCTATATAAATTTAATAGTTTATTAAATGTTTTTCAAATGTGACAACCTTCTAATACTGTAATACTGATATAAAATAGAATTTCCTTCAAGCTTCGATTCTAGCCAATCAGGAACCAAGAACAAGTATAGTATGAAATTAAAAAAAAAAAAACCAATAAAAACAATCACATTTTCTGAAAAATCACATTAAAATTTCAAAATTTTTACCTAATAAACTACTTTCTGCGCACTAACAAAAAAGATTCCTCATAAAATTTTGGTTCAGGATTACCTGCTAACTCTATCACTAACCCTAACTAAGATAAAAAGAAAGTGACATGTAAATCAGTGTAAATAATCCAGCCAATAGAAATATGGAAAGAAATTAGTAAACTCACCACTATGTATACCAGTTTGGGTGTTCAACAGTATGTGATTATTACTACTTGTGAACTTTTTGTGACTTTTTGTGAACTTTTTAAGGGAGTTAGAATTCAATTGGAATAAAATGCCCAATTATTGGGGATTAAAAAAATGACGCAATTTCGTGAACTGGTCTTCTTGAATAAAAATAAAAAAAAGTTGAATGGCACTATAATTAGCATCCAAAATAAACATGAATGCTTTTATAGAAACTTTTCCCATCCACAGCAGAATATTGGCAAATATCACGTTGTAAGAATAAACAAACGATCAGAGCTTAAATAATCGATAACCTGTTTGGAAGAAGATAATCAAGAAATAGAAATCAAGAGAATCGATACGTGAGAATCTAAACGTAAATATACCGGAAGTGAGGATACATACTTGGGTAATACCGCATGTTTTTTTCTGCTAAACATGTCAAGTACATATTCTTCTTGATCCAGTCAAATTAAAAATTGACCTGAAAGAACCCATGTATGGCCTTAAGAAAATAGATCAAGACAGCTTCTTGTATGATTAAAAAAATTACGACATGAGTTAAAAGGATGGTGCCATTGATTACAAATTGCTCGGTAACGAATTAGGTTAATTGCTAATGCAATATTTACGTGTAACTTTACATCATTTTTTTGTTTACTATTACTGTTACGCCGTTATTATCGCTATTATCGTTATCGTTTGATAAAAAAAAAACTTTTTGAATTCGACAACCAATTAAACAAACCCATCTAATCTTATCTCGCAATTAGATAATTATTTCTGAGCATGTTCCGAAACATGAACAATCGAAAGTTGGCCCTACTCAGGTACAAATGTGTAATGTGACCAGTCAGGAAAAAATTTAATTCATTATGGCAATAAAAATAAAACAACGCCTAACACCCCCGCGATTTTTCTTCCTTTTATGTGCGTTTATGACTCATTTGGATATTGTAGATCTACCAAATAAATATGTTCTAAAATCTAAATATGATGATGATTTTTTATAATTGTTCATTGTTTTTTCGTTTTTTTCCCCTACTTCAGGCGCTGATACCAGATTGTGCACGATTTTCAATTCTCTGATAACAAACCGCCGCAGCATTTGATAAAAAAAATATCCGATAAACTAAATATTGTACAAACCTTTTTTTTTTTTCAGAATCCTTTAAGCAAGAATAATAAAAAATAATGCGGCATTTTACGTAGAACGGAATCATTCGTGGACCCGCATCGCATTTGTGCGCCTTAAAGATATTATCTTACATTTCATTTAAGATAACCAAATCAAATATAGGTAAAAAAAAGAAAAAAAAAAAAAAATCTGATAATTCTGATTTGAATTCTAATAATTATTTATGTATATGATCCTACCTTAACAATATGACATGCATGTTCCCCCATTCACTAAGAACTTTTTCGGTGTGGTACTAGATCTAAAAGATTTTTTGATTGCTATATTACAAACTCTTATTTATTCTCTCTTTTTAGTGGTCTCTCTCCCTTCTTTTACTTTTAAATTTTTGTGTTATATACCCTTTAATTCCTTCTATTAATATTTAACTACCTTCAACAATTCATGAAATAGAGGAACGGGAACAACACAAATTTCAACAGGCCGAGAAAAAAAAACAACCATATAATACCATTTCTCACGAATTTTTTATTAGTTAAATTTTTTAAAAAAAATAATAATAATAATTCCTTCTCCAACAAGCTTTTCTTAGTCACTTCTTTTTTTTTCTCCGGCCCTTATTCAATTCCAAGTCAAACCATGCATTCCACTCATTCGACAAATTCTGATAGAAGACCGTCTGTACACGCTACAGGTAAATTCTTACTACCTTTTACTTTAGATTCTATTATGAAAAAAATTTGAAAGAATTCATACACAGAATCTCAAACAACTTGCTATCTCGTGTTAATATAGCAATTGTAAATCACTGTTAACCAAGAGGTGTTCTATCATTACTTGTTCTCTAATATCGTATCAGACTTATTGTGTTTCTTCCACCTTTTTACTTCCAAGTTCCAAATGATTAGTGCAACGAATTAATCAAATTTATATAATCAATTGTAGGTGATTTGACGTTCATCGAACAACACTCAGTAAATTCTTTACTCTCGTTACCAATCACACATACCATATATTCAATTTGTGAGAGTCAAATTTATAATCAATCCAATGGTGAAATGAGAATAGATGACATAATAATGGATTATGATTCTTCTCATGAAGCCGAATCTGGATATGAAGAAGAGAATAACGAGAACTACGATAATTACAAGTCATGTGAAACTAGCGAGACAAACGATCCTGACTTTGCCAAATTTGTTAGCGATTTTTGTCAAATTGAATCCCAAGGTTTTGGTTTAATACCTAGTTTAAGGAATACTTATTATTATAATTGTTTGAATGCTTGCGCGGTAACTTTATTTTCTTTCATGTAACAATCTCTGGGAAATATTTGGTAGTTATAAATAAGAATTAATCGTGTGTGCCTTTTTATATATATTTATATTTTTAATAGGTATCTCATTATAATAATCATATGGAACCTAGTTCACAAATAATTGGTTCCACTATTCATTCATGGATTATGAAAAAGTTATTAAATAAGGGTAATAAGAGTGAAATTATCCCTATTTTAGAAGAACCACTTTGGGCCTTAGCTGATGGTATAATGACCCAATTAAGAAAGAGTAAGTGTTAACCACGGGTTTCAATGAGAGAAATATTGTGATTAATTAAATCAATTAAATCAATTAAATCATTTAATGTATATATAACGTCTTTTTTTAATGATATATAGTAGATTCAAGTGCTTTTCACGGCCTTTCGAGAGTGTTGATAAGTGTTCGAGCAGGACACGTTTATTTACTCCACATGATAGGAGATGAAATTATAATGCCATCACATGACAAAAATTTCCTCCAACAGGTAATATAATTTTAATATGATTTAATATAGAAATTTTGATTTTATTAAGCTAACTTGAAATCTTGTTTTTTTATTATACTTTTAAAAGTTTCCCTTATTCGTGGACATCGCTATCAAAGTACAAAATGAGAACCCTCACGTGGCGCGTCGCAACTCGTGTCAGGTTTTTGTGGCAGTTGAACATGCAAAATTTAAGGGACAGAATTACGGCTGCACCAGCAACACACCATATAAGACTCCCGACAATAGCAGACGGCAACATTTTTTATCGTTTAACACCCGTATGATCAATACTCCTTCTGTAGAAGGGCAGGTATTTTGCCTGTTAGAAAAGATGCTATAAATTGTTTACGAGGATATATACTTCTACGAATGAATTATTCTTAAACGTAATTAACAAAAAAAAAAATTTATTAGTTCCATCCTAAGCCTAATATATTTTTTTTTTATTTTTTTTTTCATACGATAAAGAAAAAGTTTTCACACAATCTCGTGTGTGTTTAGAAAATTTTTTTTAACTTATTCGCTAATTTTTAGTTTTATTATGATTCCGAAAAATATATAGTGAGATGTTCATTTCTTTTTTACTCATTTCATTTCATTTAATTTTGATCGATGAATTCAAACCTTTATCGATGTATGCTATAAAAAATCCCCCATTCATCTTTCTCTTTTAAGATTATATAAGGTGGTGTTGGTAACTTATATGATTCGCAGTATTAAGTTATGTATACATAATAAAGCATAAAGAGAACAACGTTAAACAGGGAATTATTATTGATTATTAAGAATTACTAATTTGTTAGCATATATACAGTAAAATAGCAAATATAGTCAGCCTTCTATAAATGCGTCAATCTTATATAAATGCATATTTTTATATTCCCAATATACTTGCTACCAAACTATTATAGCCAAACTGATATTTCAAAACCTTTATTAATAATCTTTTATTTAAACAAATGATATATGTTCTTATAACTATGTATAAAATAACAAGATTATTTTGATTTAATTTTTTTACAAAGAACAATTGTATAGCAAGTATAATTCCTGAGGATGGTGTATTTATAGAGTTGACTATGTCAATTGACGCTCTTAGGGTGACCTGACATAAAAGGTTTTAAAAATGACTTTAAAAAAAATGTTGATTCATGATAATATTAACTCTTTTTTGGATTACTTAATTGTCTTAGCATTAAGTAAAGTTTAAATAAAGTAATTGAACTGAAGATTTGTTCATGATACATTAATCCATTTTTTGACTATTTAATTAGTTTAAATAAAATTATTTGAACAGAGAATGAAATTTACGATCAATTAGACATGAATCTATATGCTGATCGTAAAGTTAGCGCGTTTCAATGAATTATATGATATTTAAATGCTTTTTTATACTAGTACCTTAAACTACCACGCTTAAAGTTGGTACTACTTTTATTTTATATAATTTATTTTATATTATTTTATTTTATTTATTTTATTTTATTTATTTTATTTATTGTATTTTATTTATTGTATTTTATTTTATCGGATATGCACGGAGGTTTATTGTCAAACTTAATATATTTTGTAATTTATAATCTAGATATAACTTTAAAAAAAAAAAAAAATACGCGACATTAATGAAGCCAGAATTTCAGGTAACGGTAATACCAAATCGATATAATTAGTTAATTTGAAATCAGTATAGTGAAATTTACAATAAAAAAGATTCATATGCAACATTTCATTGTTTTTTCAAAACAAAATAAAATTTTCATATAATAATGACAAAAAAGTCTTTTGAATTAATGCGGTTAAAAAAAATTATTTGGATTTCTGTAATAAAAATAATTTATTGAATGCAAGATGCAAAATTAGATCAATTTTTTACAATAAATTTCAGAATGTGGAGATGTGTACCAACATATATTTATCATTAGTACATAGAGCATGATATTTACATATGAACACATGGTATTGCATTATTTTTTCGCATAAAATATGAAACATTTCTTCCGTCCTCAAGTTCATGCAATTAACCAATTTTTAACCACACATGACATCACCTGGTTTACCGTTTACGTTAATTTTCGCACGATGGAATAAAATAATAGAATTATAAGATTTAATACTCGCGGGAAAACATCCGACTCCATACCAACTATTATTTAGTAATAATCTACGCGTTATTTGTAACAAATCCACATTTTTCCACATGAAAAATGACACGAAAAAGATCGACGATGCTCTAGTAATCAATTAAAATTTGAAGATAATCAAAAAAAGACAATCCTTTTCTTTTTGATCAATGTCAAAAACAAACCACCACTAATACTGTATTATAAAAGGTTACGTGATATCTTATTGTTGGACCAATGATGCACTTGTTTAACCCGAGCCATCCTTATTAACAAATATTTACCACGTCAAAAAAAAAAAACTGGATCATGCCATATTTGTACAAAACAAACATTTTTGATATTTCTAGAAAACCGCTTCGTTTTTCCGCATCACAATGTTATGATTTATAACCTTTGTGAATTCCGAAAGAATTTTGACATGTGTTGATATTTTTCTTTCAATTAGTTTAGGAAATGATAGAACGCCACGCTCGTTTCAAAGACCTCAGGTGATTCTACAATGATGAAATTTAGCCTTTGCTAATCATAATGGATAACAAAAGTGTTCATGCACATTATTTGCTATCTTTCATGTTGATAATGCGTTAATTTTTTTATTGAACAAAGACATTGTTGAATGGAATATCGAAATTTCTATAAAAGGGTTATCTCACACGATGATATGAAAGTGCAAATTTTTGCCGCATATCCTAAGTAGGAAATAAATGTCAGATACTGTACATGCAAAGAGATGCATTCTACGCAATCAAACGTAGTTATTCAGCATATCGAAGATATAAACAAAAACAATTCAACTAATCTGGCCAAATTAAGCTTGCGAGAAAGTGTGTCGATTACAAACCCTGCATGTTGAAACTCTACTGGCTTTCTTTTTTTTTCTTTTTGACAGGTTTTTTTGTGTATCAATGTAACATACCTTCTATGTATTATCTAAGACAAATAATGAAACCAAACTCTGAATTACGTTTATCTTTTTTTTTTTTTATAATATAATTATGGCCCGATCGTTAAAGGGCATTTTCGGACGTACATAATTGTGATGTAAGCTATACTTGTCTAATCTTATTTTAGGTTTGAATCAAATCGATCATTTCCAGCCTATTATGTTCATTATATCGTTATCTTATAGCGTGGCGAACTAAATTGGAAATTTGCTATTATCTCTAAGTACGAAGTTTGTCGTCATAAACCGATATTTATATCTGTCGTGATACGTTGCCGTGTAGATAAGTGTAAGTAAAAATATGAAAATGAATTAGGCAAAAAAAATGCAAAATAGAAAAGAAATGCTGCTTTATCTTGACCATTTAAACAATTTTAAACAATCCGTGGAACTTACCGAAAAAAATAATAATTGATAATGATATCCTATTCATAATGAACAATACTTAAATGATGAATTAGAATAACAAACTTCTTCCTTACAGTCTGTTTGACGTTTCAAATTTTTCAGTGGTTTTAATGTTGTATCAATTGTTCTTCAATGATCTACTTTGAATTTGTAAGTAAGCACCTGTTAAAAAAATTAACGCATTTTGAACTTATCAAAAATGCATTAATTACGTTGGGATTATGCATGCAGGTTTGTTATTATGTACGAGTGCATTAAGCATGTGAAACTTAACAAATACTAACTACATCAATTTTTTCAATTTTTTTTTTCGATTATTTTTACGTATTTGTTTTTTTTTTATTTAAGCCCATAAAACGATGTTTTCGCCTCTACGAACTCCAAAGAAGAGCTTCCACCCAACCATCCTATTTCGTAACGTCACGTGATCTCGTTTAACATGTCAAGTCTTTCAAAGATATTACTTCCTTCGACATTTACACCTAATGAAAATCAAAACAACGAAATCCTAAAAAAACATACTACCATCAAAGGTCCTCGTCCGTATCAATGTATGACCTGTAGCATGAGTTTTAACAGATTAGAACATCTTAACAGGTACTTGAGTAAATTAAAAAAAAAAAAAAAAGCAATAAAGAAAAAAAACATGTACCTTGATTTTTTATGTAATAAATCCTATAAGATATAATCTGCAAAATGTATCATTCGCGTAATCTGTACTGAAAAATCACATGATTCGTTGCAATTTTCCCTGGATTATAAACCATATATACTTTTTTTCTTTAAAACCATATATGCTTTATTTCTTTAAAATTAACGATCAGTATAAAAAAAAAAGTGAATTACTACTATTCGCATCATGGTAATTCTGGTCATGATCTACATACCATGGTGCGAATTACATAATAAATTCGACTTCGTTACACAACACGTCAAAACCGATCTGCAACCAATTTCCTGTAATTGTATATATCATGCAGATTATATAATATAAATGAGTATCGCTAAAAGAAAACCCGAAAATTTAAATATAAGTCATATTTAAATTAATCATTTATTTACAATTTTAAATTAGGCATACTAGAACGCATACTGGCGAGAAACCTCATCATTGCACATTCGCTGGTTGTGAAAAGAAATTTTCAAGATCAGATGAACTCACAAGACATCGTCGAGTTCATGATAACACATCCAGAAGAAGAGATCGCAATAGAAGAATGGTATCCGTGTCGTTTCGAAATACCACTACATATCATATAAATCAAGTACATGAAGGGATGCCCACCACCTCTCGCACGATCAGATATATTTTTACCGAAACTACCACTCATTCTTCCCCTAATTCTTGGACAAAATCATTCGACTGTCCAACTAATGGGTGTACAAAATCCTTTACTCGCTATGGGCATCTTTCGAGGCACATTCAATCTTGTGAATTGAAACGCCTTCGTAAAGAATCTGTTGGCAAAAAGAAGGTTAATCCACCAAGCCCACCCGCTTCTCTTCGTAGCGGTGGTTCTTCTGATACCGATATTTCTCCAATATTGAGCCCATTGAGACCGATACACGAACCCCTTAACTGTATTAACCATTACGATAGACCTTCGCCAATAGAACCTTCGTGGACCCACCCAAATGTATCACTGATTTCACAACGAACTCCAAGTCTTAGTGAAATTTTTCATTCACCATTGGAAGCTGCCAATCGTCGTAATTTACCACTACCAGTTAACTGGTATCCGACAAATCATTTCGTACAATCATCTTTCATTTTTCCCCCTCCCTGATTTTTTATTTTTTTTTCTCACGCTTTCTATTAAAAAAAAAAAACAAAAAACAAAAAAAAAATGATCAAAAAATTTTTTAAACCAAAAAATTCAAAAATTCAAAAATCCAAAAAAAAAAAAAGTTATGCACGTGTGAAAAGATAGCCATCTTTAATTATGACTCATCGGATTAAGGGAATTCCCATTATGCATTAAAATGTAACACGGTGTGTGTGTTATTCGTAAACCAAGGCTGAAAACGAGAAAATTTCTTTACGTGTCTAACCTTTCTTTCTTTATATGATTATAGTCTTTATTCTCCTCTTCTCTTTTTTTTTCTTGTAAAAAATTTTTTTAAATCTTATTTCGATTCGCTAATCGTAAAAATCTTTTTAGCCCGTGAATCAAAAACTGTATATTTGTTTTTTATCGTTTTATTTTATTTTATTTATCTTTAATTTTGTACAAATTATGTTTATATCCGTTTTATTACTTGCCCACCCATCCTGCATGATTGAACTATTTCTCTACATTTATGATGAACTATAAAACATTAGTCGTTAATAATTCATGAATTATCAAGCTTTATTTTTCTTTCACCTAATCTAAAAAAAAAAAAATTGCTCTCTCTTTAATTAGTTTCATGTTCCATTTGTAATTCTTGTGTTGTGTTTTTTTTTTTTTACAATTTTTTTTTTAAAAGATTTATGATAAATTATAAAGTTTTAATAAAAATATTTACTATATGCGACATAAAGATAAAAAAAAAAGATCAACTTTATATACGTATAATAATATTATTAAGTTCATATAAATAATAATATGTTTGTTGGACAAGGATCAGACTGAATATCTTATTTACCATCGTACACACTAAATTTTTTCGGGTCCAATCAATCCTTGAATAAATAATCATAAATAGCATTTAACTAAATGCCATGAAATGTCAAAATCATGTCATACGTGTCATCAACGAATGTAACATTTACTAAATGGCATAAATGCCATGAGATGTCAAAATCATGTTAACATAAGCTGTGTCATCAACGAATGTAGCGCAACTGTGTTATCAAGCTGTCAAAACAAACTTGGTAAGTTACAGCATTTATGCAAGTTCCAGCACGCGTACTATTAAAAATATAGTGCACATGCTCGTGCCCGGCATTAAATTTTATTAGTACATGTGCCGGTACTTACAGAATCCTAATGATAGTATGATCGCGTGTTTTTTACGCGTCAATCACGTGACTTTATTAAATGTATGCGCGGCGTAATTAAATTATTTGTGCGACCTTTACCTTAATACTAAACTTATGTTCCTACTAATGAGCATTTCTATGTGAAAATACGGTATTACCATAGAAATAAAATTAAAATTTGTCACCACTTTTTTTTTTTTTGATCTCTGATTTAATTTAAGAAAACGGGTGGACAGATTCTTGGGGGTTTCACTCAGCATATATTATAGCAAACTACATCTTATAGTTTTAATATTTTCAACTTAATTATACAGCAAGAAACTAAAATTATTGTTCGTGTGATTTGATCATGTGAATTTTTTTGCCATGATATTTTTGTAGAATTCATTTATACAAAATTTCATGACAAAAATTCTCATGCTAATATAATGCAAACGATAACATCATACGAAAATAGCAGTAAATTTTTTCATCATATGACCAATATCTTATACAACTCGAGTTGATACTTAACGTTTGTACAAAATTCAATACCTAATATATGTATTACAAAACAAAATGGATGATCATTGAATAAATTATTTGGTTGTTGTAGAACCTAGAATGTCTTAAACTACCGTAAATTGCCGCATAAACCACCCCGGGTCTATTACTTTAAACCTGCCCAAAAATTGATTTAGACCCGGGGGGTCTGTTGTACGGAGGATGGTCTACTATTATGGGGGTCTGTTGCAGGGACGATGATTTGCTGTGATTCACTGAAAACCGCAAAATTCCTCTTAATTACAGCAAACCACAGAAATCCCCCTTAGTTACCGCAGAACGTCACAGAAAATTTAAAAAGTAGCGCAGAATATCACAGAATTCCAAAACATCACAGTAAATCGCAGAATTTATCTTAATTACAACCAATTAATCTCAATTAATTATGTGACGAATATATATTAAAGAAAATTTTTTTCAAATCGATCATTAGATTTAAAGGTGTTTGTAAAGACATAGAATTTTTTTTTTTTTTTTGTGTTCATAAAGACACGGGGGGGTTTTTTTTTTTGTGTTCATAAAGACACGGGTTTTTTGTGTTGTGATCTGTCGTTTTTATACAAGAGAGATCTTTTGAAGTATTTAGCATTGAAACTAAGATTTTTTTTATTAATTGAGAACATGTTAAGCAAGTTTTAAAATTTTTTTTTTTTAATACAGATGACATGTAAAATAATAACCAAAAACGCACTACCATAACTGAAAAAAAACGAACCTGAATGCCCATGAAAAGTTGACAATATTTCCATATTTGAAAAAAAATACAAGCACTATGGTTCAGAATAGAGTTGGCACTCGAAACGAAACCTACCCGAAACTAGTTTCGGAAGGTTCTAATCCGAAACTAGTTTCGGATTTTT
>CAJVQA010006531.1:0-14792 GCA_910591915.1 Cetraspora pellucida | reverse complement strand
AAAGCTTTCTTACTCTTATCTGATATAAAAAAATAACACCCTCACAAATTTCATCACTTTTCAACTTAATTCTTCAATCTTCATTAGAATATCTATTTCAAATTATTCTAGTTTATACAAATACACAAGCTAAATTTTCTTGTCTTTTTACTATTCATACTAAAAAAATGCTCTTTTTAGCAAAAAACACCAACAATATAATCCTTACAAACCCACTCACCTTTAATCTGCCAACCTTCAACAACATTATCCAAAAAGTTAGTGCAGCTAATACTGAATGGATATTTAATATACTACCAATTCTTAAAAATATAGGCATCCAATGAATTAAAGAATGGCTTACCAAAATATGGTCATCTCAACTTTCATACAAAACTTTAACTAATCATTATTGAAAAATACAAAATTACACTTTACTTTTTCATCTTTCTCAACTAGGCTTAAATAACATCTTACCCTCAATAATCTCACAAATCACACCTTTTCCTTTATCAATACTAAAAAACACTCATACTATTTATGACATCCTTCCTGCCAACCCATCTATGTCTATTATCAATAGTCTTAGAAATAATAAAATTATTTTTTTAGAACAAATTACAACTGCGAATAACAAAAATATTCTCTCATGGAACAATATCTACTTACACACAAACAAACCTAATAAAGATTGTCAACCAAAATAGTTTACTCAAATCTTATACCTAAACCAATTCAATATTACAACCCAAACTTGGCTTCACATAAACCTTCCTACTATCAATACTTTTCTTAATACAATTAAACTAATATCACCATCTTCATTTTTAAACTCTCATTACTTTTATTGTATATCTTATACAAATAACCAAATACTATATATTTCCCAACAAACCTTTCCACAACAATTATCATTCTTTAAAATTACTATACTTACTTTAGGTTTTTCACAACTACTACCAACTACAAACCACCCAACACCAAATTTTCACTTATTTTTTCTACCCTATAACCTAGCCATCAAATCTAAAGATTCAATAACTATTCAAATTGATTTTAGAAAAATCTTAGCCTTAACTCAAATACACAACACCACTATTACCCAATCATCTTCATAAATACAACTACAAATACTTCTTTTATCATATGAAGCCCAACTTATTCAACAATTTATTAATACACCATCATATCAAAAGCAACTAACTGATCTAAATCACCTTATCTCTTAATTTAACACAGATGAACTACATTTCTATACTGATGGATCAATCAAAAATCTTCAAATTTCAGAAACCAAATGTGGTATAGGATGAATTTGCAAATATAATACATCTATAAAATTCAATGCAGCCTTACAATCTTATTCTGACTCAACCCACATTGAACTTGAAGCAATTCTCACTCTTTTATTTGCTGTTCCTTCTAACATTCTCTTAAATATTTACATTGATAATACAACTGCAATCAAAAACCTTGACTCAGCCACTAACTCCAAACCTATATAAACTAAAAACTGGGATATTATTTACTATATTAACTATCTTAAACAACTTAAAAACATTACTACTACTCTTCACAAAGTAAAATCACACTCTACAGACTCCTTTCACATCCAAGCAGATTCACTTGCAAAACAAGGAACTACAAAAAATGTCCTCAAAATTAACTCAAAATTCGATATCCCAAACTATTTCATATGGAATAACTATCTAATTCCTATTAAAATTCGCACCTTTATCAAAAACTCTATAATTATCCAAGAAATCTTTAAATGGCCAAACTTAAAATTCTTTTAAAATATCACAAATATCAAATGGTCTCTAAAATTTAAAATTATCTCCTCTCTTGAAAACAACTTACAAAAATACTCTTTTCATATCAAGATACTTACTACCAATCTACTTACTATGCAAAATCTTAATATCTATTACCCATATCTCTATACTACTCTAAATTGTTCTCACTGTACAAATACTGAAGATATTCTTCATTTATTTTTATATCCTAGTAATACTACAAATATTCTACAATCAATCAAAAATACAATACAAGATACTTTAATATCACTAAAAATTACTAACATAACCTCAACAACCTTACTAAATATCCTTCTAAATTTCACACTCAATATACCAAATCCTCAATTCAAATATATTTTATATATCATTACTGGAACTTTCACTTCTATCATTTATGAAAATATCAAAACACTTATTAACAAACAAACTGATGCCCTCCTACTTCAGCTTTCAAATGATCTATTAAACTGGTTCTATCAAGATCTTTGGTTTATTCACAATATATACCAACACCAATGATAAATATCCTGCAACATTATATCCAAATCCAAATACACTAAAATTTACTTACCAACATTACCAAATTCTTCAAACAATACAACAATCTCTTCTCAAAATATAAATATTAACCCTTTTATCATCAAATAGCTCACACAAGGCTATTCACTAACCACTTGTATTTAATAATGTTCAGACAATCACTTGAAGGTCTCCTCTAACCTATTCTAGCTAAAACCTAATTTGAAATAGTTAGCAATAGCACTCACAGAAAATAGGGGATGTAATGTCATATTGGGTACTAATTTATAGTACAAATGTAGTTTAGAAATCTTTAATTTTAGAACTTATGATTCTATATGTAAAAAGTTTCTACTTGAACATTATATAAATAAAAAAAAATATATATATGCTGTATATAAATAAAAGGTATGTAATTAAAATTTTATATTGTTTATTTAAATAAAAACAAGATAAATATTGTTACAATATTATTATCTATTTATACATTATTTTAAACTTATGTATATTATTTAAAGTATATATATTGGCATAATCTTGAAACAAATAATAATAAATAAAGATATCAATTTTTTTATGTAGGTATGTTTTATTTTAAAACAAACATAAGTGTTATTTTAAAACTATTTATATTATTTTCATAGTCAAAACTGATGTACTTAAAGATTTTTATTATAATTTTAAGATTTACTATTATTTTCTTTTATATAATAATTGTAATAATAAAGTTTTATTTATTTTCTTTCAATATTTTTTTTTAAAAAAAAATTCAAATATAAAAGTTGGTCATTTTTTATTTATCTTTAATATTGAACTAATTCTTAAGTTAAAAAAATAAAATAAAATTATCTTATCATCTTTTTTTTTTTTTATTTTTTGATAGTCTTGTTGAAGCTTTAATACAAAATTTTACTAATTGAAACATTATCTATTTCTAGTAATCTACTTTTGCAATTGCAAGCCTAGCATCATCCAAGTACAGAAACTGCACTTAAATGTGACTTGTTGTACCAACCTATTCCTAGATTGGAAAACTTTGTTAGCTCTGTTAAGAACTGAACCAGAATGGACTATTTCCATTCTGTATTATTTCATCCACACCTTTTATAAACAACTGCTTATGTTTCATCTTTCTTTCTTTGTATTTCTCCTCTCTAACCTTATTCACTGATGTTTCTTTATTTTTTATTTTCTTTATATTATATTTACTATTTTCAACCATCTTGTCTCTTTTTTGTTTTAATTTTATTGTTATTCTATTTTTTTCTTCCTACTCAACTACTGTTCTACATCTTCACCACCAAATTTTTTTTCTGAACATCTCTTCTACAATCTTAATGTATAATCTGATACTCTGTTTCACAGCTTTATATGAAATCTGTTTAGTATACAACTCCTTAAATATACTCTTAACTGCTAATCCACGTATGCATGCCCCCTATGTTTAATTCTATCTACTTCTGTTTCACCAACTAATATTCTCTTCAAGTTATATCTTGTAAGCTTGTATTTGTTTAATTTGTCAAACTTTTTCCATACTAATCAACATGCTAACTTTTCAATATTATTCCAATAACCTTCATATTCCTTGCAAATAAACAAATG
Organism: Cetraspora pellucida; assembly: GCA_910591915.1. NCBI lineage: Eukaryota > Fungi > Glomeromycota > Glomeromycetes > Diversisporales > Gigasporaceae > Cetraspora > Cetraspora pellucida. Next base: position 10,890 of record CAJVQA010006531.1, on the reverse strand, counting down.
CTTTGATGATTCTATCTCTGTTTTGCACTCTTTACAAATATCTGAACTATACAAATTTGGTGCTCTCTTCTTTAATGCTTGAAGCACTGGCAAACTATCAATAATGCACTTAATTCTAAATAAAATTCTCTTGCTCTCCTCTAATGATTTATACTTATTTCCTGTTAAATTTCTATTTTCTTTTCATAATTGTCTCTAATCACATTGTGCTTCTGCATTTGGTTCTAGCTCTTTTATTGCACTTAAGCAATGCCACTTAGCACTATTCATTATGTTCATTAATGTCTTGACAAACTTTCTTGTTGGTATCTCTACTACTGTTTCTTTCCAAAATAATGCATATAGAAATCTCAAATTTTTTTCAAGTTTCAAATCTGTAATCTCAATTTGCTGAGCACCTTCTTTCGCAAGCTTATCTGCTCTTTCATTCCATAATATTTCATTATGTACTTTGACTTTAACTAATGATAGCTTAATGTTCTTTGACTTATACATGTCTTTAATCTTTGTAACTAATCTAAAGTTCTTACTTTTGCTTCAAACTCTAATATTATATAGTGGTTCTTTTCTTTTTAGACTTGCAATTGTTGCTACACTATCTAATTTAATGACTACCTTACTATTACATGCTACAACTAACACCACTATCTACACTGCAGCTAACTCTGCCTTTGTTGATGATAACCATTTTGCTATTCTAATTTTCTCTTTTATTACTAATCTGCTTTTATCTTTGCTAACCTAAACCCAACTCACACCCATTCTACACTTATTTTTCTCTCTTACTAGTGACCCATCTGTATAAAAACTGTAATTTGTACAATTTACTTTCATGTTTTCTTCCAATTGCTCTAATAACAATGTTTCTAGGTTACTATCAAAATCTTACATTTTTAACAGACTAATCTCATGCGCATATATTTCTATTTTCTTATTTATAACTTTTTCTCTACTATTACTTTTATTCTTTATATGATTCTCCTTATATTCACTTAATTCTTCTAACAGAACTGGAATCTTTTGGTTGTTCTCTTGCCTGATTCCTAGCAATATGCCTGCTATTTCTTTTTTCTTAACCCAATGCTGACAGCTGATTGCATCTTTTCTATTATTCAAGTTGCACTTTTTACATTCAACTAGCACTGAATAATTTTGATCTTCAGTTTTAGATATGCTCCAGTAATTTATAAGTACATTTTTTTTTCTTTTTTTAATTATTTTGCCTATTATCAAGTTCATATTCTCTTTATTTACTAGTACCCATTCATGCCTTCTCCTATCTTGCATTAACTTTTTACATGTAAATCACATTGCCATAATGATCATGCTTTGTGTCTGAAATTCTGCTTGGACTGTTCTGTTATCTTGATTACTTAACATTTTCTGTTCAATTTCTAAAAACTACTTTGCTTTTTGTCCCCTTTGTGTACTTGTTCATAATGCTCTAAACTTCTTCTATATGATTATTTTCTTTCCATCTTGATCAATTAACTGTTATATAAAAAATAATCTATATTTTATCAATCTTCTACATGCCATTTTGAATGTTTCTTTTTCTATTATATTATGTAAAGTTTTACCTGTACCATAAACCTACTAAGGATCACCTTCTGCCTTTACTGTTACATTTATTTCTTTTGCCTTAAGTATAACTAAACATGCTAAATTACTTTTCCAAATTTATCATAAGTTGCTCAACAAATTTGCATCTAATTCTTTTAATACTAATTCTGCCAGAGCAAGGTCTTGTTTTACTTGCATTCTTGTTATTTCACCAATCTGATTTCATTCATTTAATCTTCTTTATAATAATACTAATTGATTATTAAATATTTCTTAACTTAATATTCTACATCTTCCTAGAACTTGATGCATAATTGCATTATTTTTTGTAGTTAATGCCAGCTCTACTTTGTTCTTGATTAATCTAATTACTAGTTAATATAAGCACATTAGCTTCCTTTTAGATGCTTTTGAAGTTTGCAACATATATGTTTTTTTTTTTTTTTTTTTTTTTTTTTTTTTTTTGTTAAAGGCTATACTTATGATAATACTTTATTGACTTTATATTGGGTTAGCTATTACAACTATTTTTATAAAGATGAAAGTACAGCTAGTCATACATGCAACTTTTGATTGTTTATTTAAATAGTCTGCTCTAAGGTTTTATACTAAATGCTATATCTATAACCTACTAGAAGATTATTCATTTAAACTCTCTGATTATCTGCTCTGTCATATTGGAATTTCAACTAACCCTCTATATATACCTAACTGGTATACCATCTGAGCAGTATGGTACCTACCCTTTTTGTACTAGTTCCCAGACTATTATACATTTCAGAGTACATCACCTGCTAGTAAGACATAGGGGGCTTCTTGTTATTAACTATCTACTTACTTTTAAAACACTAACACAGGCTACTCTTGCAGAGTTCACTCAGATCCCAGTACTAACTTCACAGCATATTCCTAGTACTTTTAGCATACTCCTGCTTTGAATTTAGACTCCTAATTCAGATAGTTCAGAAGGACTGTGACCTGTCTTTGGTATATTAAGGCTAGTTCAATATTATTTTTCTCTAGTTGGAAATTCCACAGCCTGGTTGGTAGTACATCTTACCTAAGGTTCTTGCCTGCCTGAATCCTTTACATTAGTATTCATTTCCTAGGTCTAGCCTTTACAGTAGTACTGTCAAAGATCTATGTTACCTCTCTGCTTAGAATTTCCAAGTGGGTTTCAGCTTTCTAGTTCTATGAATTTACATGGCCTAAGGACTTATTTTAGGTTTGCACTGCCTGGTACCAGTTTGCATTTCTCTGTGTAACAGGTTATACAGATGCCTCAGACCTGCCAGTTATGCTAGTACAATTATAGTTACAGGTATTCTATCCCAACTAATCAACAAAATGCCATTGCTATAATACCATTTATATATTATATAGATGATTATCCAAATTTTGCCATCAGTAGGTTTTGAACTTACAACCTACCACTTAGGAGTATGACAACTTATTCACTTCACTAAGTCATCACACCTTAACATATATGTCAATTTTGGTATTATATATATATTATTGATGTATATTAACTGACTAATAGTTAATTTCTTAAATCATATATTATGCATATACTAATATATAATTCTTCTTGGCTTTTTGACAACTAAATTTTTATTCGCTTTTATACTTAACCACACCTCTAGCATTCTTGTTAATGCATACTTCTCTTCAACTTGTAGTTGAAAATTGTTTATCAGAACAGACTTCTTATCTCCTTCTGTTTTTGAGTTAACTACCAACAACTTTAACTTGGCACTATTGATTTGAATGTCATTGAATTTAAAATCCTTTGCAAAATCTGAATAATTTCTTGCATCTTCTCTTTACTCTTTATCACGCAAGTTGTATTATCAGCATATGCCACTGCAACTTGTCTTGTCTTTTTTACTTTAACTCTGTTCATTTGCAAGTCTAATACTTTGAACATCTTAATTTCATACCCTAACCACTGATCATCTTGAATTCTTCTTAACAATAGATCATAAAATATCCTTCAGACAAATGGTGAAATTGTATCTTCTTGCTCAATCCTATCTCTAGCAATAAATGTCTTTGTCAATTCAAACTCTGTTATAATGCCAACTTCTTTCTGCTATATAACTCTGTGATAAATCTTACAATTTCAATTGGCAACTTAATTCTTTGTAATGCTAGCTGCAATGACTTCATTGAAACTGAATTGTATGCCTTCTTCATGTCTTGCATCAACAATCACAACTCCTTATTGCTTTCTTTTACATCTTTTCTTATTATTTATACAATATAAATTGCTTCTTCTGTTGAGTTTCCAGGTAGGTCAGCAAAGTTTGAACCTTTGAGTATCTCTCTTTCTTTTATTATATGAAATATTCTTTTTGCTACCACCTTAATTAAGCATTTTTTGAATATTTCTGAAAGTGCAATTGGTCTAATATTACAAAGCTTGTAACCCCAATTTTCACTCTTTAGGATTGAATATATTTGTACTAACTTTCACTTGTATAGTATCTTTTCCAGTTTTAGACATATATTTGCAACTTTTCTAAAGACTTCTTGTGTTCTACTACTTGCACTCTTGATTAGTTTGTATTCAATATTTAACATGTCTGATGCTGTCTTATTTTTTGTTTCTCCTATTGCTTCTATCCATTCTTCAATTGTTATCTCTGCTTTTAACTCCTCATACTACTCTTTTCTGACTTTTGCAAGTGGTTTATAAAACTCTTCGATTACTTCTTTATCTTCAATGATGTTCCTCTTTTTGAACTGTTCACTAAAATGTTCTTTCATTTGCTCTAATACTGCACTTAGTTTACTAACTAATACACATTTATCTTCTTTTTGTTTTAACACTCAATCGATTCTAATTTTGTTATATGGTTTGTTTAAAATACTAGAAAGCATTCTTCCTACTTCTTCATCAATTCTCTCACATCTTCTATCTACTGCAATATTAATTTCAATTCTTGTATACTTATCTTCTTCTATCTTCTCTGCTACTCTTAATGCCTGCCACTGCTTTTTTGTTAACTGATACCACTCATCAAGATCTGTTGTTTTGCCTTCTCCTACTTAACCTATTTCTAGGTCATATTCTATATTTATTTTATCTATTTCTATGTTAACTTTCTCTAAGTTTAGTTTAGTTTTTTCTTTTTTAGTCAGCTTTTTAGTCTTCTGCAGTAGTTTACTTAGTACTACTATTCTTTTGTGCAATATTGTTGTTTTTTTCTTTCTTCTAACATTGCTATTTTTTTGGATTATCTTTTTTTTCAGTATATTTCTGTTTACTGTATCTTTTATTGCACAGAATACTATATTCCATACTTTGTTTATATTAGTACTATACCCAACTTCTCCAAATACTTTAAGTTTACTGTTCTTAGTTAAGTAATTTTCAAGATCTACTTGGTAATCTTCTCAATCTTCTTCCATTGCCTTTTCATACAAATAAATTGTTCTTGTTATATCTTTTTTTTTCATTTCTGCTACACTATATGTTTGAATCAAGTATTTGAACATTAATATTTCACAATGTTATAATTACTTGATGTTATATATTCTGTGTCAATTATTTTTGCCTGTTCTAAACCTAGTTGTAGATCTTCTGTAATCCATATTTGGTCAATTCTTATTTGTACATCATGTCTTGCCCAAGTGTAACCTCTTACTTCTAGGTTGCAAATTCTATACATATCACCAAATCCCTGTCTTATCATCTATTTATATAGTAGAAGTGATCTGCTACAATTATTTTCACTACTACTCAACTTATCTAATTTACTATCCACTACATAATTAAAATCACCTATTACTATAAACTGTGAGTTACTTGCTCTCTCTACATATATATTTACAATTTTTTGTTGTAACTTTCTTGTTTTTTCTTTGTTACTTGAGAGAATATATACTACTACTATCATTATTTCTATCTGCTTAAAGTAGGACTTTGTTCCAATTAAGTATTCCTCAAATCTACAGATTTCTTTTATATGTTTTTTCCATTTTTGGCTTATCAATAACCCAACACCTGATTCTTTCTTCTTTATAATCTCACTTTGTGACCAAATGCCTCTATAATAATTGTTCTCTAAACTGTATTTTAGCTTTTTATTATTATTATTTGTTTTTACTAATCCCAGAATATTAACTTTTTCTTCTTTTGCCCACTTAACTATTGTTCTTAGTTTGATTTTTTATGCTTTATTCTATTTATGTTGTGACATGCTATCTTAGCACTTGTTATCCCTTTTTCACTTTTGTCATATCTGCTTACACTATGTGTCAACTTCTTACTACTGCTCTCTAACTCTGTATTCAACAAAGTAATCACTTTTTTTTGAAGAATGCTTATGCCAACTTTCAGAAGCGATTTGGGAGCAAGCCCTCTAATTGTCTTTCTTCAATGTCATCTAATCTTCTTAATATTTTACTAAGAACCTCTTGTAGTTCACTTTTTGGCTCCTTCACATCAGCTGCTTTTGTCTGCATACTTTCATTATATTTCCTGTTGACTTCTTTATCTTTTTTTTGCTGATTTTCTTTATTACTCTTTTCTTTTTTCATGTTTTCTTGACTTTTCAATTGTCTTCTATACTGTATGCTCCTATTCATAATATGTTCTTTTATATCTTTGTTTTCTTTTCTTTTAGTTTCAATGTTTTTGAATGCTTTTTTGTTGCACTAATCTAATCTTGTATTATAATAGTATGGCTCCTTATTGGTGGCTATTAATAAGTTTTCTTTTGTCTTAAAGTAGACTAATGCAGTTTTTTATTGATTTTTGTTTCTATTTACTTAAATATAAATTGCTTTTGCCTTTACTACTTTTAGTTGTTTTAATAATAACACCTTTATTGTTGTTGTTGAAATATTTTTAATTATTGTCTTATGTGTTGCTCTACTTTTAATATCTCTCTTGCAAAAGTATCTGGAGTAACTCTACATGTTTTGCCTTCTTCAAAATGCACTGGCCATGCCTGATTAAGCATTGATTTTTTATTCTCATTTTTAAACTCAACAATGAACATTGCTGCTTCACTGTTACTACAAGTTTTCTACTGGATAAACCTAATTCTACTATAAAACTAAAGACACTTTCTTATATGTGCTGGTCTTACATCTACTGGAATGTCCTACATTGTATAAATATTGTCCTTTAACTTACTATCTACATGCATTTTCATTGGCTTCTCTGTATCACTTTATTTTTTTATTTGTTCATTTCATATTTGTTCAACATTTATGGTTACTTCAGATTTCTTTTCTTCTTTGTGTTCAACTTCTTCTTCATCTGTCTTATGTCTCTTGCTTGTCTCTATATCATTGGTCATGTTCTTCTGCTGCTCACTTTCTTTTGTCTTAACTTTTTTTTCTTCTTTATTTTTTATTACTGAGCTCTTTCTTGTTTGCTTTTCTAGTATACTATAATCCATACATCCACATTCTTGCTCTAACAATATCTCTTTCTTTTCTTTGTTTTCACTTAATTGCTCTATACTATTCTTTTTTGGTTTCTTGATGTTTCTTACTCGTACATACTTACAGTAATTATATACTTCAATTAAGTTTCTAAACACACAAACTAAAACTGCTTCAGTACCAACTAGTTTGGCCAATTTCTCATTTTTTCTTAATACTCTTGATTTATAACTATCTAATAATTCTTTCTGTATTCTGTTAGATTTGTTAAACATATCATAATACTTTTCTAATTTCTTACATCAGTCAATATCTGTAGATACTGATTGAACATTTTGTGTTATACTTCTTTGCATTATTTCTATATTTTATCTGTATATATTTAACATGTGTCTTATTATATATATCTATGTTTATTTGTTTATCTACAAGATTGCACATCTGTTTATTTGTTTTGTTGTGTTTACTGTTTACTCTTACTTGCTTTACATGTCACGTGTGTGATTTGCAGTACAGGGTTTTTGTGTTTTTCTTTTTTCGACTAAAAGTTTACATCAAAGAGCAGAAATTTTCTTTAAAAGTCAAGACTAACTACTATGTTGTTGTCAACTTAGTCTACTATTCTAATAAACTATATTTAGTTTCTTCCTAGCTTTAACTTTGCTTAGTTGACAACTGTGCTTTTACTTGCTAGCTTTTGTGATTTTTATAATTTTTTTTCTGTTTTAATTTTGGTTATGAAGATCAGCAGAAAGAGTTTTGAAAAACCTTGACTCATTATCTTTTTAAAATTGATCTAATCTATTAATATTATGTTTACTAAAATAATCAAATCTATGAGTATGATAACCTAGTAAAGTGGTCAGGTTGTCAACCCTCCAAGTAGTAGGTTGTAAGTTCAAAACTCACAGATAATAAAATTTAGATAATCATCTATATAATATTTGTATTACAGCAATGGCATTCTGTTGATCAGTTAGGATAAAATACCTGTAACTATGGTCACACTAGCATGACTGGCAGGCCAGGAGCACATATATAATATTGGTTACACAGAAGAATGCAAACTAGTACTAGGCAGTGCAAACCTAAAATAAGTCCCTTAGTTGTGTAAATCTATAAAACTGGAGAAACCGAAGCCTATTTGAGAAAATCTGAATAAAGAGATAACACAGATCTTTGACAGTATTATTATAAAAGCTAGACCTAGGAAATGGATACTAATGTGAAGGAATTGGGCAGGCAAGAACTTCTAAATGAGGGGTACTACCAACCAGACTGCCAGAAATCAGATTAAAGAAAAGGATATCAGGCCAGACTTAATATACTAAAACAGGTCACAGTTCTACTAGGCTATCTGGATTGGGAGTCTAAGTTCAAAAACAGGAGTATACTATAAGTACTAAGGATATGCTATGAAGTTGGTACTAGGGTCTAAGTGAACTTTGCAAAGGCATGCCCTATTAATGTTCTATAATAAAAGTAGGTAAATTACTATAAATAGCTATATAAAAGACCCTCTCATGGTAGTAGACCCCACTAATATACCTGGGTCAATATCACAGGTTATTTATTTAGTTGAATGTAAAAGACCTAGGTCTTTATTACTGAGGGTACTTTATATAGAAAGGTAAAATTAATCATATCGATATATTTTAGAGCTATAATAGAATGTTGATTTTTAATAAGATTTCTTGCAAATAAATCCATATGTTCTGCCAATAATTTATTATTTAAATTATTTAATATTTGATCTATAAATAAATTATACAACTAAAAATTATTTAAATTATTATATTTAGATAGTGCAATGTTTTGTAAATTTATTGATATATTCATGCATTATCTTAATTTACTTTTCTATATTAATATAAATTCTATAAAATTTAATATTAAAAAGTCATGATGACTTCTTCTATTTGCATATTAAAATGCTATCAAATATTCATTGCTAGTAGTATTTTGTATTAGTTCATATATTTTAAGTTTACTATCTGTCAACCTATTGCTATATTATTTCTAGTCCCAAATATTTTTATATTCGACAGTTTCATTTTTATAAAACAGATTTACTTCATTATAATTTTTACCTGTATCTAAACTAGCACCTTAAATTAAATTACTATCTTGAGTTGATTCATAAATATTTTTATTTTTTTGACTTAGATTATATGAAGTTTCGTTATCTTGAGTTAAATTTTAGATACTTTCATTATTTTGTGTTAAATCATAGACATTTTCATCATTTTGTCAAATTATAAATATTTTTATCTTTAAATTAAGGTATTTATAACCAATTTTATCTAATAACAAATATACTTACCAAAGTTATCTAAATCCAAATAATCTTTGTTGTTATGAATTGACTCTAAGTTTGCTAAATCAAAGCATTTAAAGCATATTCACTAATTATAAATATACTTACTATCACTACTTGTATCTAAATTATTTTCATGACTTCTACTATTATTTATCTCAAATATATAATTTCTATGTTTGCATTAATTTTCTGGATTTTTTACCTAATTAGAATCAAAAATTTTTTTATCCTCTGATCAATCTTGTACAACGAAAATATCACAACATTTGAATGATCATATGATAAGATTAGTATCAACTTGATTTTATGCTGTATTTATCCAATTAGCTACTAAGCTATATGAAGAGTGCTAAATGCAGCCTGAAGGAGTTAGTTGCTAAATTTTATTTGCCATTCATTCATTATAACATTTGTGATACTAAATAAATTAAATTTTTTATATTAAAATTTTTTGGTTTTTTTTAAAAAGCATTTTTAGACTTTTTTTGAGAATTTGATTAAAGTTAGAATTTTTAATAAAAGAGTATAAGTGGGATGGGTTTTAATCTGATTTTACTATAATTAGCAACAAATTAAAATTCATATATACTTTTTTATTAAAAATTCCAATTCTAAATTCTAATCATTGTAATTAACTAAAAAAAAAAAATGCTTTAAAATTCATATTAAATTTTATAATAATAAATAAATACCTTATTTTTAAATGATCTGTTAATATAAATGTTTAATAGTTGTAATTTACTAGTTAATTCATCTGAAATAACTGCAATATTTGTATTTTTTTTACAAAATTGATGTTTAACTGCATCTTGAATATGACTTAAGAAACTATCTAAAACTAACAATAAGCGAGGATTAACAGACAAAGGTGCACATTAGTTCCAAACATTTTCTATCCACCAAATCATCTCATTTGAATTTATATATCCTTCAGAATTTGTTTAGATAATAACTTCAAATAAAAATTCTTGCCATGGTACATTTACTAACTTAAAAATAATTACTGATAATAGCTTTACTTTATTAGCATTACAACCAAGCATTACAGTAAAATTAGACTTTTTGTAACCAGTTGAATGAATTCCAACTGTTTTTGTGCCAATTATATCAATAGTATAATTTAAAAGCATATTAAATAATAGTGGAACTTTATCTATATTACCTATAAGAGCAAGAGGATAATCATATTGTATGCATCAATAAAGTACAAAATTTAAGAATTTATTTATTTTTGGTTCAAGGTCTTCTGGTAATTTTTGTGCAACTGTAGTTCGATAGTGATTGCTTAGTTTATAACAGTGCATAAAACTATCTAGCCATTTGTTACTCTATTTACATTCATTAATATTTGAATAAATTGAAATAAAGTGCAATTGTTTGAATAACTGTTGAGCTTTAGTTTTGACTATATAATAAGAAACTAATTTTTGTTTTGCATATAAAGATTTTATCCAAGAGATTAGATCAGTTTTCAATAATGGATACTTAGCACTTCTTCCAATATTTAATCATTTAAGATGTGATGGTAAAGGGTGTGGCGACTTAGTGAAGTGGATAAGTTGTCAACCCCCCAAGTGGTAGGTTGTGAGTTCAAAACCCACCAACAG
>CAJVQA010006530.1:0-14792 GCA_910591915.1 Cetraspora pellucida | reverse complement strand
CTTATCGACTAAGCCGTTCGTAGGTTACACGACGTATCCGTTTGAGAAGCGACTGACTCGCCGTTTCGCTCGTGTCAATATAATCCCTCACCAGTTTTAATATATGTGTAACATTGATGGTCTCTGCGGTTACGCGATGATGCTCATTTACTACAACAATCAAAATAAGAATTCTAATTGATACTTGAGCGATCCATTAATATTTTATCAAATGTCGTTATCACTACATTTAGTTCGGTTGTTGCATAATAAGGTTGAAAAATTTATTGATTACGTAATAAACTTTATTAAACTATAAATGTTTATCTAAATATTCATTACGATGTTAAACACTTTTGACTCTCTTAAAATATTTTCCGTTAAGTAAAATTTATTCACCGACATTTTTTGTCCAATTAATTAAGACGCCCTTAATTGATTGAAATAACCACAGAATCCATATCGATACGCTTATACGTGGGTACTAGTTTGCAAATCCGTATAACAACGAATTTTACAAACAAAAAAATAAACTTACCTAAGCCTAGGATAAAGTTGGTTTAGAATTAGGGTAAGGCGATAGTTTATGCTAAAACTTCACAAGAACTTTTTTTTTTATTAGAACTCGAAAGGCGGTTTTATAATCAATATTTTAATAATATAAGCATTTTTTTAAAAAGCGAGTTTACGTCTTGCACTCTGACAAGCTTTACAGTATATCAGTGTATATAAATAAACTCAACCCCGAATACTATTTTAACTAAGAAATTCCTGTACAAATAGAATTGCCTATATCAGATATACAAATATGTTAAATTTTTAATGATTTATAATTTAGCTACTTATTTTGGATGCGAAAGTAACTATAGATGCAGGCATATGTTAGTGCTGTATCTGATTTTAACGTCAATTGGACGTAACTCAAAGACGTGACGATACGTAAAAAAGTCATAATTAACGTTTGCCATAACAACTGACGTGTGCCATAACACTTGACTTGTGCCGTAACATTTGATCTATGCCATCATATTTGACTTATGCCATAAAATCCGGTAAAATTTGCAGACCGTTTTTTTTGACTGCGTTCCAGGAATTATAAAAACGGCTGTAAAAAAAACTTGTTATACGTAACTATTTTTTATTGCGGAACCTTTTTATGTTGCCGTAACTAGGTTACGGTGAAGGTTTATTATTATGACCTACGTCATCACTGCATTTTGACGTGCGACATGTAACCGAATGCCTGTATCTATAAGCATATATCAACTATTGCGTTCAATGTCAACTGATGCATTCAACGTCAACCGTTGTGCCCTACGTCGTTATAGCACTTTTGACGTAATGACATGTCAAATGGACGTAACCATATGTCTTCAAATGTCTGCATCTATAATTGTAACATTGGCAATAAAATTCATTATTTTTAAGATGTTAAGGAATATTAAAAGATGATTCTTTTGATAATTATGTTCTAATTATAAACCTAGCGACGAAGCCGACCACACGATCATGTTATAGTTGTTTAGTAATGTTCTGATGAAAGTTCATATGTGTGGCATTAGATGACAAATTCACAAAATTTTCAACATTAAGATTGTATTAATGTCTAATTCAACATTTTTGGTAATACTCATGGTGGAATCCTCATAATTAGTTATCGAGTTTAGAATATGTACGCACGTACATAGGTTGTGTTAATGCCTGATTGGCACTTACACGGCCGATCAAAGGCCGATAAGCATTGTCATTAACCAATTGTACAATATGTCCAACCAATACTGTCCATTGCTTTTTTGTTAATCTTTATACCTCGAATTAGTCAATTAGTAGTATTAGTAAACCTTTAAATAATCAAAATATTAAAAATTGTTTAAAAAAACGGTATTATTTATTAATAAAAAAAATTATACATCAGAACTTAAATGTAAATATAAGTATACATTTAATAAACTACATAAAAAACCTAATCCTAATTGTTTCGTAAAAAAAAAAAGAAAACATGCTTTATTGGTCTAAATAATTAAATACATGAATTTAAATAATAAATCAAAAAATTTTAAAATTATTTGTAATAATAATATGTAAAAATAAGGATGCAAATTTAATAATGAACTATCAAGAATTTGAATTCAAAGAGACTTTTTCATGAATTTGAAGTACTTCATAATCATCCATAAGAAAAGAAGATCTACCATTATGATCCACAAGCTTATTTCTAATTGGTTTTTCATATGATAGATGCCTACAATAACATTTATTCTTAGTTAAACTATTCAATATGGTAAGATCGTGACCACCACCAAAACATGGTCCATTATTAGGGCAACAATAAATAGCTTTTTCAGGGGCTTTTATACGACTTAAAATAGATCTCTTCATTGAACCAGTTTTCAAAGAAAAAAGAAAACTCTCATTACAACTATTATAAAGAGAAGATTTATCCCATTCAAGAGGATTATACCCGCCAATAATTTCATCTGTACCTTTAATTTTTATGACTACAACAGTATTGGCTTGCTTTTCACATAAATCCCAAAAAACTGAAGCGAAGAAACCATCCTTACTTCCACGAAGAAGTAATTTAAATTCATAAGGATTTTCATTTACAGGATAGGCAGTAGGCTTTTTATCAATCCAAGAAGCAATTTCAGCAGCATGAGCTTCGTTAATAACAGAAGAAAAAGAATCATTAGCTCTAGAAGCTAAAGTAGTTATAGAAAGTTCACGAGGAGGAAGAACTATAGAAGTAATTTGTTGAGTTGGTGCCATAAAACGTTTTATTATATCTTCCCAAAGATCTTTATCAAGAAGTTGTTGATAAGGTTGAACACTATTAACAATATCATCACCAGACATTTGAAAATAGCGAATAAGTGGTAAACAATTTTGTAAAGTATTCTTCATAGTTAAAACATTATCAGAAGACCAATCTTTAGGATCAGTTGGTATTTCGGAATTTTGTGCAATTCCCCATTTAATAACATAATTCCAAAGTTTGACTTCTTCTATTTGTAAATCATCACGCCCAATTAAACTGATTAAAGCAGTTTCTTGAAGAGAATTAAAATCATCAGAATCAAATACTAAATTTGGACATTTAGCAGCAATACTATTGCACCATCTTTGTAATTCATGAAGGTTTTCATTTTGAAAACTTAATTTATAAATATGTGCAAAATATAGATAAAGCCAATTAGGTTTAGCTTTAATCAAATAGTTTTCAAGATGTTTGGCTAATTCCTCGAGAAGAAATTCATAAGCGACAAGCATAAGTTCAAAAATAAATGATGACTCTAGATTTTCTAAAGCGATAACTCCTCCATAAATATACCTAAAAAAATATTGATAAAATAAAAAAAAAAAGATTGATAAAATAAAATTAATAAAATTGATAAATAAAATTAATAAAATTGATAAATCAAAATACAAAAACTTATTAATAGAATTAAATTTTACGTATAACTTACTTAATAATAATTTCAAATTGTTGAATAGAGATATGTTCTAAATTAATAGTTTTAATATTATTTGTATCTTTGACAGTGTTTGCCAGTACATTACGGAAATACACAGATCTATATCTTAAAACTGCGGAATGAGCTTGAAAAGTCTTAGAATTTGGAGATTCACCAACTTCAATGATTACATTAAAATCTTCTTTATCATCAAGAAGTTCGAGATAATTGTTTGAAAGATTTTTAAAAAATTTTACAGTCATCTTGAATCAAAGATCTAAGAAGAAGATTTGATAATTATTTTTTACAGTGAACGATTGAAATCAATGAAAAATGAACACACAACGTATTAAATGTGCACTCTGAACAAAGAATTTGCATAAACTGTCATACAAACAATTATCTATTTTAATATATATTTATATTGGCAATAAATTTGTGTTCAAACCTAAATCATCACATACACGTGACTGCGCCAAACCATGTTGTCGATTTCGACATGTTTGCATTTGTTGTAAAACAAATATGGTACATAGGTACAGTACGTACTGGTATTTTAAAATATAGTATTCAAAAGAAAAAAAAAACAAACAATCGAACAAATCATTTGGATTTGTGGTTATGTATATGATTTGCATATTAATTTATCCAAAGGAAACTATTACCGCTCAAATTTCTTCGACTTATTACATAATATTTACTTTATATAATTTTAAATTTTAAATTCATCCTATTGTATTTTATCTTTTATTCCAATTACCGTTATATCGGAACCATAACTCAGGGGGATAATATCTTCGAATTTTTATGCATACATGTATCAAAAAAAAAGTTTTTTTTTTCATATTAAATTCATTATTCAATTTTCTTAAATGCATGTTAAGGTCATGAAAAGATCCATATCCACTAATACATTATTACTTAAAATATAGTCGACTCTCTCTAAGTGCAACCTTAAATTCTGGCCCAAATACAGTGTATCTTTGATCTTTATAAAACTCAATTTTTCTTCATTATTCTCTAAATGCATAAAAGTCTGGTCCCATCGATTTACACTTAGATAAAGTTGACTTTATATTGTATAGAATCTTATGACCTTCTAGAATATAACCACTTAGCGATATTTTGTAATTACATTTTTGTGTAAAAATTTAATGAGATGGTTTTATCTGAATAAACTATTTAAGAAAAAAACTTCTTAACTATGTAGGTTAATTGCTTATTTATCACCATTATTAAAATATGTAAACTTGTCTCAAAGTGTCATCAACTTTCAATTTTCTAGCAAATGAATACCTTTAATTGTTATTTTAACTACGAAAATCAAAAGATTTAAACGGTGCATACATCTAATCAAATTTTGGTAAAACAAATTGATTTATATAAACACAATATATTAGAGTTAATATTCACATAAAATATTTTGGTTAGTGCGCAAAAGTTCTATTTTATTTTCGTTTATATATTTAAGAATTGGAATCGGTTAAAAATTTCGTCGATCAGTCATCGTTCGATTAAAAATCAGATGATTGCAAACAAATTTAGTCGACAATTAAGAAAATCAAGTCACAATAGAATTAACGTTTAGGTGGGGATACCGTACAATTTGGAAGCGGCAAATATAAAAAAAAAATTAAGAGTAAATGTTTGCAAGTGTGCAAACTATTTACAAAATGCGCAGAATCCATACATCTATTCAAAAAAATTGTGCAACGCAGTTCACACAGTGAAAAATGGCTGTAAGGCCATGGGAGCAGATGATTTACCAACTAATATGCGCAATATTTTAAAGTCACAAAACCTTATGTTATAGTTAAGGTAATAATACAGTAATACAGTCACTAATCTATTTTGTAAATTCAAGTTTATTTCAAACTTATCGTTATTTAAATGGCAGTAAAATTTTTTGAAAATCTTTCAAATAATTATCTTTACTTGATGATGAAGAAGACTTAATATAGTTATTAATGTTGGTGAATTCCCAAACACCAAAATATTCCAAGCACACTCGGCAATCTTAAGATACAGATCTTTATATTTTCGTAATGAATTGGCAAATACTTTACAAAAACCTTCAAATTTCGAGGTATGCAATTATTTTGCAATAAAAATCATTATTTAGTACTTTATAAGCTTTTAAATTAATAAATTAAGAGTTTGATTCTAATTTTCTAAAATCTTTTTAATATTTTAGCCCTAATAAGTAGCAAATTTTAGCTTTTTAAACTAAATAAATTAAGCATTAAATTTTGCAATATTATAACAAACATATTAACTTTATTAGGCTATAAATAGTATATAGTAAGGTAATGCGTAAATTGATATAAATATAATAAAAAAAATACAATACTAATAAAAATTTAAACCTATTAAACATCAAAAATATAGCTTTTATAAACCATTAAATTAGGATTACAAAAGTAATTAGATAGTAATAAAAATTTACAATAAATAAAACTATTAAAACTATTTTTAATGAAAAGCATAAATATATAATATTAGATAATACAATATTAAAAAAATAATGGTTATTAACAAAGCTTTTATTAGTAGAAATTTGTTATGACAATAAATATATATTTTTATAATATGTATGGTGTTTATTGAATTATATGTTTCTAAAAGAATTACTGTTTGCTAAGATTACAATGAATAAAAAAATCATTTACTAAATCAATTAATATTTTACTATCGTGATCCTAATTATAATAAATGACAATATTATACAATTTTGAAACTTTTTGGATGGTGATTTTATCTGGTCTATCATTATCACTTTTTTGATTTAGTTGGATCAATGATCTTTCCTGAGAGTTCTATAATTACAATATGATGGGCATTTAAACTTCAGTATATTTTGCAGTATTTATTTTAATTTTTTATATATTTCTCTTTTATTAGTAGATAGATTTTATAAAAATATAATGAACATAAAGTAGCAATCAATATTGTATTTAGGGATTTGCAGAACAAAAAAATTAAAATCATCGATCTAAAAAGCAATAAATAGCATTTTTATTTCAGAGAGAAAGACCTTGCCATTTAGAACTCCAAATTGATAAAAGAAACAATATATATTTAAAATTCTAATAGTTTTTTATTGAAAATTCTTGAAACAAGTTATTTATAGTAAAATTAAAATAGGATACTTTTAGACTGCATTTTTAAAAGATTTTGATAATTATATATAGTAGTTATATAAATATATTGCTATTGTTGGTTTCAGATTATTGTGACTCTGTCACTTCACAATTCAATATCTCACATAATATATGATAAGTAACCTTTTCAAAAGAGGGTGTTAGATTTGGCTAGTGAGCAATTAAGGCTTTTGGTTACTTTGAGTCAACGAATGCAAGTAGGATAAGTCACGTATACAAGGGCTTGAACAATAATGTTATGGAGGTTTATAGAGTTTGTAATGATAATAGTGTTAGTGTTTATTATGTACAATGTAGTGTATTGGGACTTATTATTTAATAAAGCAAACAAGTGTACTGCTCCAAAGGGTCATTTTAGCCTTTATTTATAATATCTTTTTTATTATAATTTTATTAATTACATTATTCTCATTAAACTCTTTAATTCAATTCCTCTAATTTATTCACTTAAACTCATTTACTTAATAAATTTCCCTTCTCTAATTAATCCCCTTTCTCTAATTAATCTCCTTTCTCTAATTAATTTCACTTCCTTGATTTATTTAATTAATCACATTAATGTGATTAATTGCCAGGATATCTATATCAAGGAATTGATCGTCATACCTGTTCTCATATAAGGTTCTGGCAGAGTATTTATGTCATGTAATTGGACCTCACACTATAAGGCAGTTGCATAAAGTTTTTATACTAAAACTAAGAATATAAAATAATATTTTCTTAGAATATTATTAAGTGATAAATAAAAAATTATAATCAAAGAGTCAATAATATTAATATATACCTATTAATGCAAAACTATAATACACTATATTAATTTTTGCCTAAAGTTAACACCTATCAGAAGTTATACTTGACTGAAATTAGCTTAAAATTAGATTATTTTATACACATTGGCTAGCAGAAGTAACTTTTAATGCCTGAAGTTACAACTTTAGGCAGGTGTTAACTTTAAACATAATAATTATAATATTGAAATTTTAAATAAAAAAATTTTTATCAACTATTTTAGTTATTTTACTAAGATAAGAATAAAGTTTACAATTAAATATATCTTTTATTATATAAAAACAGATGTATTTGTTTTTTTAAAAAAAAAGTTTCTATGCAAATATCATACCTTTAGAAGAGAAACTGCCATGTGCTATTTGCACATCTTTTCTGTATTACTTATAAATTGTGAATCAAATATAGCATTAGATTTAAAGTGACTTATCTCAAAAAAAATTATTAAGAAGTGCCTAGCAATAAAGTTTAAGGTACATAGATAAGCAGTAAAAGTAAATAGTTAAATAACAGAAGGTATTTATAAAAATAATATATGGGTATTAGTTTAAAAATTTGTAATTATCTTTAACAAAGTTTCTCAAACTTCAGTTATATTACTATAAAATTTTAATAAATATTTAGTAACTTTTATATAAATCAAATTTCTATACTTAAAGCTGTAAATTTTATTGTTTGATTATATTTTATTTTTGTTCTTATAATTCTACTTAATTTGCATTATTATTTTAAGATAAATTTTTATATTTATCATTAATAATAGTAAGAAAGTTATAATTATTATTGTAAAATAGTTATTAATCAATTAACATATAATACTAATTACATTTATTATAAAAGCTTATTTCTATAAATCTAAGTAGTCTTATTATTAAATTTGTTTTATTTTTTTACTTAGAAATATTAACTAAATATGCTACCAAAAAAAGCATCTTCTTATAAGTATTAATTACTATTTCTAATTATCAATTTTGGCTTAAGTTTTTTTCTTTATAGATTAACTATCAACAAAAACAACAAAAACAAAAAATAAAATTGAAATTATACAAATTAAAATTTGATATTTCTGAACACTCAAATAATTTACTAAAACCAAAAAAAAAACTACAAAAAATATAAAAAACAAAAGACAAAAGTAGATTTGCAAAAAAGCAATCTATTTGTATTATTCTATAATTAAAATTTTAATTTTTAATTTTTTAAAGAGAATGTTGATTTGAACTTAGAGACTAATAAACTAAATAATTTACAATCTAAAGCCTTTATTAAGTCTTATCAATCAAGCCACTTACTTTTTATAGAACTACTGAATAAACAGACATATATTAAAAATTAGCAAAACCAAATTTGCAAGTTACTAAATTATTATAAAAGTAATAAATCTTTACTTTTTGCTATTGATAAGTATTAACATAATGTATTGTCACAGATAGAACTAACTCAAAAAACTATTGTAAAATGCCCTAAATGTCCTATGAAGAATCATGATACCTGTAATCTTAAAGAATAAATAATAATTCCCTTTACAGTACAAGCTAAGCTCTATTAAATGCTATAGATCCTATTGTTAAGACACTTACCTGATATAGCTTAACACTTATCAAGGTAATATTATCTTAATAAATAAAACATGTGGCTGTATAGGTGTGTCTTTAATTGATCATATGGCTATAGAAGAAAGAATATTAATTAAAATGCAGAAAAGAAGTGCTGAATAAGCAAACAATAAAGGCTGTAAGAGTAATAGTGTCAAAAAGTTAATTGAAAAGGAAAGAAGATGACTTAGAATTTATGAAAAAATGTGTAAAAAGCCAGAGAGAATATTCAAAAATTCACTTAGAAAACAATTATAAATAGATGAGAAATTTTCTTTTTATAATATATGTCTAACACAAAGAAGAAAAAACAAACAAAAGTCTTATTAATAAAGCTCTAAATCTTCAAATAAATAAAATTATTTCTTAAAACTATATCTATTTCTATAATGTACTCAAAGTTTTCTTACTATGCCAAATTCTAAAAATCACCTTTAACACCTTTTGAGGAATATTATATAACATATTCATTTCTTTAGTAACAATTTATTACATTTGCCTTATCTCTATACATGTCTAAATTACCTCTAATAGTACTATCTTATATGAATACAAGTTCTGTTAATTCAAAAATTTATTAAATTAAACTTGAAGTTAATTCTTTAGTTGAATAATTTAATATTTATAAAAAATATTCTTCTAATCAAAGTTAACATTTATCTTCTAATAAAAATGAATTTTTAAAAAATAAATTTTTTTTTTACCTAGTTAATATTACAATTCAAACTTTTTTGAAAAGTTATTTCATCTATTAAAATATACAAATATAAAGTGTACTAATTTATATTTAACTGTTTAATCAAGTTTAACAACTTTATTAGTAAAAAGTAATCTTTTCTTAGAATAAAACATATCTAATTTGATGGCTGAAAACATGTAAAGATATAATGCTATAGGCATTAAATTCTATATTTTCATAATTACCTATTATAGCAAATCAAATTAGCTATAATTTATCTGTCTTGAGTATTAATATATCATATAATGATTATATAATTTAAATAATAGTTTCTTTCAACCAAAATGCCAAATTTGGTAAAAATTCTTTCTGAGCAATCAAGAATTTTATTTTTGTAAACTCAGATGCCAACAAAAAAAACTTGCATTTCACTAATTAAAAGCATTATTTCTAATATAGTTAATACATATTCTGATTAAAATAGAATTTCAAATAAATTAAGACAAGCATTTAAAAATTTCTATAGCACTTATAATGAAGATGTTGTCAAATTAGCAACCTAATTAATTAGAAAAAAAAGCAATTATAATTATTATATTATTATAAAAGAGTTCTTGGAATTAACATTAATTTTCAGATTTCTGATTTTTTTTTTATATATTAAACTAGCCTTTTTAGGACTGAAGCTTTTTATTTAGTAATTAGAATATAGAAACTCACAGTTAAAGCCTCAAGAAGCCACTTTATATTAGAAAGTACAACTAGCCATATGTATACTTTTGGTATCTAATTTAAGTAGTCCAGCAATGGTTCTACACTAGCTGTTATATCTGCAACTCAACTAAAGGCATTGCCTATTTAAACCTTCTGTATTGTAATCCTTACTGTATCACTAGATTATCTTTAATGCATATGTCAGTCAAGAAGGTCTAGATGCTTTTCTGTATCTTTAGGACCTTATACCTTTTTTCATGCAATGTATTCTCAGAAGCATTGTTACTAAAGCTTTTTGTATTCCATATACAGCTAATCTAGTTTGATATAACATGCTATAGTTACCTAACACTTGCAGTTAGAACTAACCTTAAACTGTTATATTACACTATTTCTATTCTTGTAAAGTTTATTCAAACCTTAGTACCTATTTTCTTAACATCTTCTTTATTATCCTCTACTAACTACAACTCAGAACTGACAGACTCTCTAATTTTCTAATTTAGATGGCCTGATATAGTATATCTTAGTATTTTTTTTTTTTTGGTGATTCTAGTAGCCTGGTTGGTTATATACTTCTCTACATATCTTTGTCATCTGGTTTATCTGCTTGTTTCTATAAAGATGTTTTGTGGGCTTTTATTAGTTCAATAGTACTGTCAAAAGTTTGTGCTACTTTTTTACTCAGGAATTTTCAAATTGGTTTCTGTTTCTTCAGTTTCTTAGTCTTCTGCATCCTATGATTTTATTATAGATTTGTACTAAAGTTTTATACAATACTAGTTATTAACATTTCTCTATATATTGAGATGCCCTAAATCAGTGAGTCTGACACTAATCAAAGGTAAGCTTTGTGTAACATTTGGATGGTTTTTGTCAAAAAAAGAGTGTAAATTTGGTAAGCAATTTTGATTTAGGTCTGGCTTATCTTGAATAGTCTATACTACATCAAGACTATTACTCTACTATTCTAGAATTGCAGTATTCTATACTACTTCAGAAATACTAGACTAACAAAGGTAGGATTTATTAATATTATAGGTATGTATTTTATTATGATAATAGTTCACTATGCAAGGTAGAATGTTTATTAATTTCTTATGTTAAAATTCCCCTTATTACTAGAATGAAATTACAGGTTATTTATAAGCAAAATTCTATCTATTATTAGAGTACTGATATTCATTGTCTTGCTTATAATGATGATAGTGCTTATATTACATATATTAATTATACTGATTATAATCAATATATGCAATATATATATTATAATCATTTTAAGAACAAGTTTTCAACTTTGGTAAGATCTTCCTAGCTGAGGCAGAATTATGACTAATGATCATGTGATGATAATCTTATGATGAAATTGGTAACTTATTAATTACATATTTTGAGTCTAACAGTATATGTAATGCTACACTTTATATAGATGCCCTAAGCTCCTAATGATAAATAGGATCAGACTTAATGTACTTGGATTACAGCCACATGAGATTAACTGATTAACAGATGACAGTTTTCATAACACAAGTTAATTTCCAAATTTCATTATGGGTAGGACTTGAACCTTAGATCTGTTACTTAAAAAATAACAACCCAACTACTATACTAGAATTGCATCTTTAGGTTTCTGATTTTGAATTAAATTAGTAATATATTTAAATAAGCATTTTATAAATATTATTTATTTTATTTTTTTTATTTTTTTATTTTTATTTTTTTTATTTATATAATGTTCAAGTAGAAACTTTTTACATATAGAATCATAAGTTCTAAAATTAAAGATTTCTAAACTACATTTGTGCTACAAATTGGCACCCAATATGACATTACACATCCTATTTCCTGTGAATGCTATAGCTAACTATTTCAAATTAGGTTCTAGCTAGGATAGGTTGGAGGAAACCTTTAAGTGATTGTCTAAATATTATTAAATACAAGAAGTTAGTGAAAAATTTTGTTTGAGCTATTTGATAATAAAGGAATTAAAATTTATAGTTTGAGGAGAGATTGTTGTAATGTTTAAAGAATTTGGTGATGTTGTTAAGTAAATTTTAGTGTATTTAAATTTTGATGTAATGTTTCAAAATATTTCCCATTGATGTTGATATATATTGTGAATAGACCAGAGATCTTGATGAAACCAGTTTAATAGATCATTTGAAAGCTGAAGTAAAAGAACATCAGTTTGTTTGTTTATAAATGTTTTGATATTTTCATAAATAGTAGATGAAAAGGTCTTTGTAATAATATGTAAGATAGGTTTGAATTGAGGATTTGATGTGTTAAGTATAAAATTTAGAAGAATATTTAATAAGATTGTTGAGGTTATATTGGTAATTTTTAGTAATATTAGAGTAACTTGTATTGTATTTTTGATCAATTGTAGAATGTTTGTAGTATTGCTAGGGCATAAAAATAAATAAAAAGTATCTTTAGTATTTGTATAGTAAGAGCAGTTTGAAGTAGTATAAAGATATGGGTAATGGATATTAAGATTTTGCATAGTAGGTAGATTATTAGTGAAAAGTTTGATATGAAAGGAGTATTTTTGTAGGTTATTTTTGAAAGAGGAGATGATTTTAAATTTTAATGACCATTTAATGTTTGTAATATTTTGAAAGAATTTTAAGTTTGACCATTTAACAATTTCTTAAATAGTTATAGAGTTTTTGATGAAGGTGTGAACTTTGATAGGGATTAGATAGTTATTCCATATAAAATAGTTTGGAGTGTTAAATTTTGAGTTGTTAATTTTAAGAATATGTTTTGTAGTTTTTTGTTTGGCAAGTGAATCTGCTTGGTTGTGAAAAGAGTCTGTAGAGTGTGATTTTATTTTATGAAGAATAGTAGTAATGTTTTTAAGTTGTTTAAGATAGTTAATATAGTGAATAATGTCCCAGTTTTTAGTTTGTATAGGTTTGGAGTTGGTAGCTGAGTTGAGGTTTTTGATTACAATTGTATTGTCAATATAGATATTTAAAAGAATTTTAGAAGAGACTGTGAATAAGAAGGTAAGGATTGCCTCAAGTTCGATGTGAGTTGAGTCAGGATAGGATTGTAAAGCTGCATTAAATTTTATGGATGTATCATATTTACAAATCCATCTTATACCATATTTGGTTTCTGAAGTTTATAAATTTTTGATTGATCTATCAGTATAGAAGTGTAGTTTATCTGTGTTAAGTTGAAAGATAAAATGATTTAAATCAATTAGTTGCTTTTTTTGATATGATGGTGTGTTGATAAGTTGTTGAATAAGTTGAGCTTCATATGATAAAAGAATTATTTGTAGTTGTATTAATGGAGTTGATTGGATAATAGTAGTGCTGTGTATTTGAGTTAGAGCTAAGATTTCTTTAAAATAAATTAGATGGTTAATGAATCTTTTGATTTGATGATTGAGTTATAAGATAAGAAGAATGAATAAAAATTTGGTGTTGGGTGGTTAGTAGTTGGTAGTAGTTGAGAGAATCCTGAAATGAGCATAGAAATTTCAAAGAATAATGGTTGTTGTAGAGAGGTTTATTGGGAAATATATAGTGATTAGTTATTTGTATAATATATATAATGAAAGTAGTGAGAGTTTGAGAATGAAGGTGGTGATATTAGTTTAATTGTATTCAGGAAGGTATTGATAGGAGGAAGGTTTATGTGAGGCCAAGTTTGGGTTATATTATTAGATTGGTTTAAATATAGAATTTGAGTAAACCATTTTGGCTAGCAACCTTTATTAGATTTATTTGTGCGTAAGTAGATATTGTTTCATGTAAGAATATTTTTGTTATTTGCAGTTATGATTTGTTCTAAAAAAATAATTTTATTATTTCTAAGACTATTGATAATAGACATAGGTGGGTTGACAAGAAGAATGTCAAAAATAGTATGAGTATTTTTTGGTATTGATAATGAATAGAGTGTGATTTGTGAGATTATTGAGGATAAGATTTTATTAAGGGCTAGTTAGAAGAGGTAGAAAAGTAGGGTGTAATTTTGCATTTTTTGATAGTAGTTAGTTAAGGTTTTTGGTAAAAGTTGAGGTAACCATATTTTGGTAAGCCATTCTTTAATTCATTGGATGCCTATATTTTTAAGGATTGGTAGTATGTTAAATATTAGTTTAGTATTAGCTGCACTGACTTTTTGAATGATGTTGTTAAAGGTTGGTAAATTAAAGGTGAGTGGGTTAGTGAGAATTATATTGTTAGTGTTTTTTGCTAAGGAGAGCATTTTTTTGGTGTGAATAATAAAAAGGTGAGAAAATTTAGTTTGTGTATTTGTATGAACTGGAATAATTTGAACTAAGTATTCTAATAAAGGTTGTAGAATTAAATTGAAAAGTAATGAAATTTGTGAAGGTGTTATTTTTTTGTGTCGAATAAGAGTAAGGAAGCTTTTGATTTTGTTTTGAATTTGGTCAAGA
>CAJVQA010006529.1:0-14794 GCA_910591915.1 Cetraspora pellucida | reverse complement strand
AAAGTAGTATTGCTAGGAGATTGTTGTTGAGTTTTTTTGGAAGAATCTTGTTGAGAATTAAGTTAGTTTTTAATACAGGATTTATGATATGGTTTGTTATTGAAGAGCAAGGCATCATTTGCTAGATAATGTTTGTTATTAGTTAGTTTACAAGTGATGGGTTGATTACAAGTAAGGCAAATATGTTGATATGTAGATGGTAAAGAAGATGCAGTAGGAGATGGTGAAATAAATTCAGTAAAGTTAGTAATGTTTGTTGCAATTTGTTTTTTGTCTTTTGATTTTTTAGTAGATTGTTCAAATTCAGTTTGTTCATATGTTAGGTTTTTTTGTGAGAGGAAGCTAGTATGAAACTTGCCACAAATGCAAGTAATAATGCTGCTAGTTGTAAGAGCTTTAATGTAGTGACAGCATTTGGTATTGCCTTTAAGTTCAATATTGAAGCAGTTGTTCGGTTGCTTGCTAGTAGAAATTAGATGAAATGTTAGTAGAGTCTCTTTATAGACTCCAATGCCAAAGCTTTTGGAAAAGTTTTCATAGAAATAGTCAAGATTGACAAAGTCTAGTTCTGAAGCTTTAAGAGTAAGCATATTGTAATCAAGCTAAGATAGTTTAAAAACTAGATTTGTTTGTTTTCTTTTCGAAGTAAATTAGAAATAATAATATCACAGAAGTAATATTTGTGTTTTTTAAATATATTATTAGAGCTGCTGTAGTTATCATGGCTTGTATAACCTTGTATAGCCTGTACTAATGCTTAAATTTGAATGTACTAAAAATTGTTAGAACTAGGTTTTTTGAAAAAAATTTTGCTATTTTGTGATTTCTAACTTGTTTAGAAAAGATCTGAAAAGTGTAGAATAATAGTAGAAGGCTATTGGTCAATTAGAAAATTTTAATGGATATCAGAAAAGTGAAATTTCTGGGACATTCCTGCAAATTTTCCTAAGATTGCCTTTGAAAAAATCTGCAAAAACAGGTTTTAGGTTTTGTCTTTTTGTTGATAACTTGATAAGTTTTTGTCTGTATAGGATGAAATATATTTTAAAATGTTCATCTTGATGAGCTTAACAAAATACTAATAGTAAACAAAGTATATTTAATTAGTAAAACTTTGAGCAAATAGGCAAAAACAAAAAATTAGTTTTTGCAACTTTTCTTAATGACCAAGTATTATTGAAACTTTAAACTTAGCTGCTCAGGAGCAGAAAAGTATGCTGAACAAATTTACTTAAGGGCATAAGTAAGGTTAACTTAGTAAAATATTTGAGAATAATTAAATGTTTTTAGCAAAAATTTGGTATAAATGATCTGCAGAAAGAGTTGCTGTTTTTTTTTATATGTATATATATGTATATATATATACAGATAATATATATATATACAGTATTTTCAAAAAGTTTATCATAGTTGTACAAAAAAGCTTAATATAAATTATGCAAAAAATATACATATTGTCACAATTCAAAATAGAATCATTGATATTTCATTTAAGTTATATCGCATAATGAAATAATAATATATAGTAATTATTATAGCACATAGTATATAGTGTAATTAGTAGATACAACACATAGAGTGTAACTAGTAGATATAGCATATAGAGCATAATTAGTAGATATAACATAATTAATGTAATTAGTAGATATAGCATATAGAGCGTAATTAGTAGATATGGCGTAATCAGCATAATTAATAAATATAGTATATAGAGCATAATTAGTAGATATAGCATATAAAGAAAAAGTATATAAGTAATATAATTATAATATAATAAAAACAGGTCTCACAATATAATCAATAAAGGTGTACTTACTCTTAGTACTTGCCCAAATCCAACACCTCTTTTGAGTACTAATTCATCTGATATTACACAAGAAACTCTTGTTTACCCTATGAATAGGAAATTTTAAAGTCTATAGCATCCTTATTTGTGACAATATATGTATTTACCTATATGTACATACTATTATTTAGTTTTTTTTTATATAATTATAATATATTTTATAAGCATGCTGTATATATACATATATAGAATTAGTTAATATATATATATGCATATATATATAATGCAGATCACATGATTATAAGACTTTAATAATTAATGAAATAAATTAAAACAAAAATTCAAAATAAATAAAAAAATAAAAAAATAATAAATAATAAAAATAAAAAAATAATAAATAAAAAAAATAAAAATAATAAAAATATTTAAATTAAAAAAAAATAAAAAATAATACAAAAAAATAAAAATTATTAATAAAAAATAAATAAATAAAATCAAAATAAAAAATAAAAAAATAAAAAATAAAAAATAAAAAAATTAAAATAAATAAATAAAATAAATAAATTTATAAAAACAAATAAATAAAATTATAAAAATAAAATTAAAAAATTAAAAAAATAAAAAAACAAATAAGTAAATAAATAAATAAATAAATTTTTAAAAAAACAAATTAAAAAGTACAAAATAATTAAAAAATTAAAAAAATTAAAATAAATTAAAATAAAAATATAAATAAAAAAATTTTTTTTGTTTTTGCTAAGACTATAATTATTAACAGTTATTGTCTTTATTATATTTTAATTATAATTACATAACTTGTACAAGGTAAATATACAACTAGTCATATATACAACTTTTGGTTATCTATTTTAAATAGTCTATTTATATAGCAGGTTTTACATTAGCTGCCATAACTGCAATTTGCTAAGTAATTATCTATTTAAACACTCTGATTCCTATACTTATACTGACAAATAGAATATAAGTTTCTGTATATCTAAGTGCTATCTAATCTAAACTTAACCTTTCTTTTTATATATTCATTAAGCTGTTATATATTTTAGAATATGTTACCTAACTATAAGGCTTTAATAGGCCCTTCTGTTAACTAACTACTTACATTTAATTTTTTTTGTTAACAGAGTTTACCTTTGCAGAATTTACCCAGACCCTAGCATTAACTTTATAGCATATCTCTAGTACTAATAATATATTTCTGCTTCCAATTTTAGACTTCCAATCCAGATAGCCTAAAAGAACTATGATCTGTTCCTGGTATCCTAAAATCTGCTCTCTAAGGTTCTTCTTCTTTGAGACTTACAACAGTCTGGTTAGTAGTATTCCTTATCTGAAGTTTTTGCCTGCCTAATTTCTTCTATATCAGTATCTGTTTCCTAGATCTAATCTTTATAGTGATACTGTTAAAGATTTGTGCTACTTCTTTACCTGAGTTTTTTCAAGTCAGCTCTGGCTTTTTAGTTCATAGATTTGTATGACTATAAGAACTTATTTTAGGTTTAAATATCTAATATCAGTTTGCATTTTCTGTGTAACTTTAACATTGTGCAGATGCTTTATAACCTGCCAGTCATGCTGGTATAACTAAGTTACAGGTATTTATTTTATTTTAACAAATTAACAAAATGCTATTGCTATAATACTGTCTATATATTATATAAAGTAATTATTTAAATTTTTGCTATTAGTGAGTTTTGAGCTTACTACTTACCATTTGAAAGATTGACAACTAATTCATTTCACTAAGTCATCACATTTCAAAATGAAAAAAATTAAAATAAAAAATAAATAAATTTATGGCCAACTATCTAACTCTCTTTATAGATTACTAAAACTAACTTTTCTCTAATAAACAATTCAACTTTTCTCAATAATTTACTAAACTAACAGCTCTTAAACTTTTAATTAAACTTTTTTTTGTAATTTTCTGTTCTAAAACAATACAAATTTATTCTATTTAATCTTTTAATACAACAAATTCTCACATTTTAATAAAATTATCTTTATTTATACTCTTTAACGTTTTTCAATTTATATTTAATTAAATTTTTTTAATTTTAAGTAAACTAAGTAAACTAAACTTTCTGCTTTCAATTATATTAATTTTAACAAATTCTAATAGATTTCCTTTAGTATAAATAAGCATATATAAATTATTACAAAATTATAATATATAAAACTTATCTAATTTAAACTAATTTATATTATAATTCTAATCTTAACTCTAACTATTTGTAAATTTACTTAAATTAATTCAAAATAGTTAATTTATATAAATTATAATTATATAATAATTATATTTACCTACTTATACTAAAGATCAATCAATTTTAACTATTATATTATATACAAACTAATATTTTTTAAAAAAACACTTTTTCAATATTCATTTAATTTTAATAAGCAAACTTATTTTTTCTTATTAAACATAAATATTCAGCTCAATAAGATGATCATTTTAACATAAATTTTATTATTAATAAACTAAAACTCATTAAGTTATTATTATTTCTCTTCAAATTATTCAAACTTCTTTCTGAAATTTTATTGATCAATTTTGAAAAATTTATAAAATTGCTTCAGAAATTTCACTTTTCACCACCTTAAAAATATTAAAATATCTACCATTTTTTAAATTTTTTTAAAAGAATTTAAAAAATTTACTAACTTTCTAAAAAATTTACTAACAATTTCAAAAACTCAATTTTTTTGCTTAATTCTTATTTTTCATTTGCTTTTTTTTGCTGCTTATATTATAAAACACTTTTTTATACTATAAACTACTTAAAAAATTTTTTCTATATCTATGTTCTAAACTATTTATAATTTTAAACACTTTTTTATTAATATTATTGCTTATAATTCTAAAATAATCTACAAATTACAACTCAACAAAATCATCTTTTAGACTGGTTTAAAAACTATTTTATTTCAGAAAATTCTTATTTATCTATACTTATGATATTTGGAATTTAAACATTAGATTTCTTAAAACCAATCTTCAAAGATTTTAATTCTAGTTCAATTATTAATTAACAAACCAGTTGTAAAAAGTAATTTTAGCTTATTAATTCAAATTATAGCAACTAAAAATTTTAAATTTATTATAAACACAATTATAAACAAAAACCCTATATCATCAAAGCAACCAAAATATTCTTTAAAATTTTTTTCAATACAATAAAAAACTGACTTATCAAATTTACTTATACTCTTTTTTATAAAACAAATTATAAACAACTCTTTAACTTATATTATTTTATTTCTTCTTATTCAATTAAAAAATGATTTTAAATTGTTATAAACCTTATCTAACTTTATTTATTTTTATATAATAAATATCAAAACATTGATCATTAAAAATTCTTTCAGAGGATAGCAATCTTAGTGTAGTAGTTGGGTTGTCATCCTCCAAGTGGCAGGTTTAAGGTTCAAATTCCACCTAGGATGAAATTTGAAAATTAACCTGTATTATAGCAAACTGTCTCTTGATGATTGGTTGGATTTGTGTATCTGTAACCTTAAGTCACACCATCTTGAATGGAAGCTCAGGGCATCTATGCCAAGTGTAATGTTATATGTACATAGAGGAATGTTAATAACTGGTGTCATATAAGACTTCAGTGCAAACCCACAATAAGACCACTGGGTGCAGTAAACTAAGGAACCAAAGAGTCAGATGACCACTTGGAAATTCCTGAGTAAAGAGGTAGCATGAACTTTTGATGATATGGTCAGACCGATGGAAGCCTATGAAACACCCCCAAAGGAATAGGCAGATAAATCAGATATCAAGATGTGTAGAGAAGCATATGACCAACCAGGCTACCAGAATTACCAAAGGAAAAGGATACATAAGTATACCATACCAGGCTATCCAGATTGGAAGTTGGGGGAGTTCTGTTGGTTCTGAGTAGTGGTTAGTAAGAAATGATAGAGAAGACATCACGATGATAGGTACTGAGGTTCTAGTGAACTTTATAAGGGTAGAAATAGTGTAATGTAGTGATTAAACAGGTAACTCCTGTGACTGCAAGTGTTAGGTAACTATAGCATGTTGCATAAAACTAGATTAGCTGTGTGTGGGACACAGAAGGTTCTAGTAAGTTTTCTGTTAAGGATAGACTAGTCCTAAGGGTACTTGAAGGCATCAGGTACTTTGAATAGGTGTAGCCTTGAAGATGTCCCTATGAGACATGATGGACTACATATGCAGAAGGTTTAAATAGGCAAGACTTGTAGTTGGCTTGCAGGTATGGCACCTAGTATAGAACCTGTATAGTAATGTATAGATGAACTATTTAAATTAGGCACCAAAAGTGCATATGTGGCTAGTTGTAACCTTCAATGTAAGAGAGCCCCTAGAGGCACCCGTGTTCAAATACATAAATAAAATATCAACTCCCATAGACAGGGACTTTAACTCAAAAAAAAAAAAATTCTTTCATGACTTATAACTTAAACCTATTTACTTAAAAACCTTTATATATATAAATTATATTTTAAACATTTTGAAAAGCAATATTTTTTTTTACAAATTTATAATACCTCTAAATTTTATATTAACATTATTATAAATATTATTTTTCAAGAATTTAATACAAACTATTGTATTACACTTTTTCATTTAATCAAACTACAATTTAATATCTAGTTTTAAAAATTTTTTATACATTACAAAAAACAATTTAGTAACATCAATAAATAAAAAGTTTACAACTATATCAAATACCAAATAATAATAACAACTAATAATAAAGAAGGCTACTATTTCTACTATAGTTTTTTACTATTTCTATCATAGTTATACAAGATTTTTTATTTTTAGTTTTTATAACAATAATATATATAAACTCTTTAAACTTTAATATAAAATTTTTTTATTAACTTTAACTTTAAAATCTAATAAGTAAAGGTTTTTTGGACTTCTAATTAAAGTTGTAAAGCTTGTTTTTTTTAATTCTAATAATGATTAAATCATTAAAATTAGTCTAGTAGATCCCATGATATTGGAGATCAAAAAAAAGAGCAAAAAGATCTATAAATTATCAGTTATACAAAGTTCTATTGACAACAGTACTTTTTTTTTTTTTTTTTTTAAATATTAAGGTAAGTACTTGCAACCCAGGATTTTATTGATAGTATATTTGGCTAATGGTTACTTTACAACCACAGAGGGCAACTATAGAGAGAGTGTACAACTAGCCACTCATACAACTTTAGTTATTGTCTAATTAAGTAGTCTGCCTGAAGGTTCTATACTAGCTGCCATATCTGAAACCCACTTGTAGATTACCTATTTAATCACTTTGTTTCTGTATTCATCTATCTACCTCTGCCTACCAATAATCCTGGCTGATGCTGGTAAAAATGTGCCATAGCCACTAAGTCTTTAAAGCAGTTCACTCATATAATAAGCCTTTGATCTTGTACTAAACCTTCCAGAATTTTCTGTATTCCATTCTTACAGCTAACCTGATATTACTATGGTCAAGACTAACACTAGTGATCAGGGCATACCATTAAACTACTATGCCCTTGTAGAGTTTACCCCAATCTCAGTACTGACTTTACAACATATTTTTACTACTTTGGTATTCAATTCAAGTTCTACCAAGCTGCCATTCCAGATAGCCCGAAAAGGTAAAGCAAGACTGTACTTCTGGTTTACATGTTTGCTAGCATGTACTCTTTTCCTTTGAAACTCAAAAATTCTAGTGGCCTGGTTGGTTCATCTGGTCCCTCCTCAAAGACTAGCATATTTGTCTAGTTTTACAAGTTCTAGCTTTATTTCATAAGTCTAGTCTTTACAGTAGCACTGTCGAAGGTTCAGGTTATCTCTCTACTTGGGTCTTCCAAGTAGGCTTCTATCTTCCTACCTGGTTTCTGTGATTTACACAACCTAAGGACTTATTTTGGGTTCACACCACCCAGTATCAGTTTGTGTTCCCTTGTATAATGTTGTATAAGTGCCTAGACCTTCTAGTCATGCTAGTATGACACAGGTTACAGATATCTTATCCTAACCAATCATGGAAGACAGTTAGCTGTAATACAGAAGAAATTGCAAAATTTTGCCATCACTGGGATTTGAACTCTAAACCTGCCACTTGGGGGTTAACAACCTATCTACTGCACTAGGATGCAACAGTACTTTGTATAACTGGCAATTTCTAGATTTTTTTGCTTTTTTCTTTAATTTCTAATATCTTAGAATCTATTAGGCCAATTTTAATAATTTAATTATTATTAAAATTAGAAAAACAAGCTCTACAATTTTTATTAAAAACCCAAAAACCTTTATTTAATTAAAACTTTTTAATTTTTAAAAAATATATTTCTTAAAATTTAATTGACTAATTAAAAATAAAATATTTTAAATATATCATGGTGAAAATAGCAAAAATCTATGATGAAAATAGGCTATTCTATAATAAATACAAGAAACTAATCCTTTAAGAACCTAAACTATCAACTATTTGATCCATTTAAGACCAAACAAACTATGTTACTAAAACAGTAATACATCACATATATATTTGTACTAATCTGAAAAAATATAAAATTCTTAATTCAAAAACAACTTATAATA
The DNA here is from genome assembly GCA_910591915.1 of Cetraspora pellucida. NCBI lineage: Eukaryota > Fungi > Glomeromycota > Glomeromycetes > Diversisporales > Gigasporaceae > Cetraspora > Cetraspora pellucida. Next base: position 6,398 of record CAJVQA010006529.1, on the reverse strand, counting down.
TCTACAATCTAACTTCTTACTACTTTAAACAATTCTTTAATACAATACTTATTCAACAATTTATATATTTATCTTTAAAGCTTTTTATATTTACTTTAACAATATTTTATATATTCTTACTTTTTAAAAATCTTTATAAACTAGCTAACTAATTTAAACAAAACTTTATTCAACTAAACAACACATCTACTAATTCTAAATATATATTTTATTTCTTTTACTACTATCTTAAAGCTTACTTTAAATTTGCAACAACAAACAATAAATTTTTTTTTAAATATTAAGATAAGTACTTGTGATCCAGGATTTTATTGATATTATATTTGCTAATGGTTACATTATAACTATAAAAGGCAACTATAAAAAGAGTATACAACTAGTTACTCATACAACTTTAGTTATTGTCTAATTTAAGTAGTCTATCTAAAGGTTCTATACTAGTTGCTATATCTGAAATCTGCTTGTAAGTTCTCTATTAACCACTCTAGTTTCTGTATTTATCTACTTACCTATAGCTACTAATAACTCTGGCTAATGTCAGTAAAAATATATTATAGTCACTAAGTCTTTAAAGCAGTTTTTTGGAATCTTTGATTTGTACTAAACCTTTTAAAATCTTTTGTATCTTATTCTTACAGCTGACTTAGTATTACTATAGTTGAAACTAATACTGACAATTAGAATGTACTGTTAAACTGCTATGTCCTTGTGAAGTTTACCTCAATTCTGATACTGACTTCACAACATATCTTTATTACTTTGATATTCAATTCAAGTTTTACCAAACTGCTATTCCAGATAGCTCAGAAAGGTAGACTATAACTATACATCTGGTTTATATGTTCTCCAGTATATATCTTTTTTCTTCAAAAATCTGGAAATTTCAGTAGCCTGGTTGGTTCATCTGGTCACTTCTCAAAGACCAGCACATTTGCTTAGTTTCACAAGTTCTAGCTTTATTTTATAGGTCTAGTCTTTATAGTAGTACTATTAAAACTTCAGATTACCTTTTTATTTAGATCTTCCAAGTGGGTTTTCATCTTCCTATCTGGTTTCTGTAAGTTACATGACCTAAGAACTTATTTTGGGTTTACACTGCCTGGTACCAGTTTGTGTTTTTTTGTATAACATTGTACAAATGTCTAAACCTTTCAGTTATGCTGATATGACACAGTTTACAGATATTTAATTCTAACCAATTATAGAAAACAGTTAATCTTAATACAGAAAGAATTGCAAATTTTTGTTATCACTAAGATTTGAACTCTAGACCTGCCACTTAGAGGTTAACAACCTATCTACTTCACTAGATTGTCATACCTCCAAAACAATGAAATTATTAATCTTAATCTTAAAAAACATTAAACAAAATCTTCTCTCAAACAAGTGATTTACAAATTTTAGCCAAAATTATTGCCTACTATGACATTATACAAATCTTTAAACCACTATTACTTAACTTAAAAAAAATCTTAACAAGTTATACTTCAATCAAGCAAACTAATACATTATCAAAAAACTTAATATTGTTATATCTACAATATCAGAAACTATCAATAAACTCAATGATAGCCTTTTTTCTAGCTATATTTATATATATCTGTTAACTTTTTTTTATCTATTCACCTATCTAATCTATACTACTTGCTTTAGCTACATCCTTATAACTCTGTTAACTGTCTCTATCTATTTGCTTATTCAATTGACACTATTTTTTAATTTTTTTTAATTATACTTTATTTTTTATTTAATTTATCTTATCTTTGGTTTCTTTTCTTTATAATGATGTAATTAATTTTTGATAATATAAATAGTTAATAAAATCTATGAGTAACTTACTAGTATATACTAGAGTAATAAATATTATTTAGAAAATTTCACCTAATCTAGATAAGCCTTAGCCACTTTGGTAGGTTTAAGCTACAAATAAATATATCTAAGCTTTTATTCTTATATGTAGCATTTATATTACTTAGAGTTATAGTTTTATAATTAGCAGATTAATGATTAGTCTTGACTGCAAGTGTTGTCTTAGTTATAGTATATATAGAACTTCTTTTTGTATCTAATAACTCTATACAGTTACTATTAATGACTACAAATAAAGATAGAAGCAAGGCTTTATCTTAATATCAAAAAAAATTCAAAATAAAGAAGAGATAATAGATAGAAACATAAATATAGAATGGGTGCAAACAAGTAAGACACAAGATTGGTTAGAAAAAGAGGTAGCATTAGAGATAAAAAAATAGTTAATGTCTATTATAACTAAGATACTAGCAATATGGCAGCAATTTTAACTATACTAAAAAAAAAACTAAAAATATTTATAAATAGTAATATGGCAATTAGAAATACTAGTAGAGATTTAGAGTATATAAATAAAAATAAAATTTTTAAAAAGAAAAATATATTATAGATAGTAAAGATAATTGACTTAATTAAAACAAAAAACATAAAAATAAAATAGTTTAAAGTAAAAAATTATAGTAAAAACAAATAGAATAATAAAGCTAATAATAGTCTTATAAAGAAAGAAACATTAAGCAAAAAAATAATATATTCAGAAGAAGTTAAATGTAATAAGATAGAGTACTGCTTAGAATAGGAAAACAAATAAATAAACATACTAGCAAAACTTTTATATAAACTAGTAACAAATTCTAAGCTAAGAATAGAATAAAAAAAACAATAGTAATTAAGAATCTAGATCTAGTAACAGAAGTAATAATCTATGATTGGACATATTTTTAAAAAAGACTAAAGTTATCTAAATAAGAATACTGTATAATATAAAGATGCAGTACAAAAAGAAGGGCTTTTATTAAATATATATTGGACAAACTTTTAATATTGAAGAAACTTAATAGAAAAAAATCAAATATATATACAATTGCAAAATGTTGTATTTGTCAAAGCAAAATTAAAAAAATATAATGATATTTAGTATTATATAAGAAACAAGCAAGTCTTTAGAAAAGAATACAGTAAGTATTTATTGTAATAGCACAGAAAGAATTAAAAAAAGAAGAAAAAATCTAAGTTTTATTTTATATATTATATATTGCACTCTTTGAAAAATAGAAATATAAGAAATAAAAATTAAAAAAACACAAATTAAGAGCCTAATTTCAAAAGCAACTTAAAACAGATTAGCACAACTTTTGAGTATAAGAACAAGATAACAGTTTATAAATATAATAGTAAAAACACTTTTAATAAGCAAGTTTAAAGAATATAATACAAAAAAATTAATATATAGACAAAAGAAAAAGAAATAATCAGCAAAATAAAAAAAGAAACTTAACTTAAAATACAACTCAAAACTTCTTAAAATTTTATCACAATCTTCATTAGAAACAATCTTCTCAACTACTCCACCTATCACAACAATATTACCTCTTGCCTTCATAAATAATACAATATGGCACTGTGAATTCAAAAACAATCTTTAAAATATTTTAGATGATATATCTAAACTTTATCAACTAAATAACATACAAGTTAACTCATCTAACTCAGATCTTATTCATATCTTACCTAACAGAAAAATACTACTTAATACTACTCAAGATATAAATCTTCTAAACTTTAATAATCAACCAATTATACTTTGTAAATTCAATAATTTAATTAGATACTTAGATATTTTTTTAGATGAAAAAGGATTAACTAAACCTATACTTGAAAAAATTTTTAGTGAAGTTTTTCAATTCATTTACATAATTCAATACAAAAAACTTCTTTCTATACAAATATTTTGACTATTTAATACTATTCTTGCATTATCAATTGAATACTTATTTCAAATCTGCTCTTCTTCACAAAACCAGCTTCAACAATTATTAAGTCTCTTAACAAAATACACCAAACACATACTTTACCTATCCACAAATACAAACAATGATAACTTACAAACCCACAATTACTTAACATTCCTATACTAAACAAACTAATTTTACAAGTTAGTAGCAGCAATATAAAAAGATGCTTTAACACTAATGAATTTCTAAACCAAATTACTATACATCAAATTAAGGAATGGCTTTTCAAAATATGAAAACTATTTTTTTTTTTTTTCTTTTTTTTTTTTTAAAGTAAGGTTTTGCCTTTATCTTTATTAATAATTTGTTATGGACAACTACATAAGTTGACACAGGCCAAAGCCAATTTACAAATTTTTTACAAGAATAAGACTCAGACTATAGATAAAATTATTATCTAATTTATCTAATTTATTTGCAATCTAAACTTACTAGAGTGGTTAAAACTTACCTAGATTTGATAATATAAAATATAGTTAGTTGAAGTACTGTAGTTTATTTATTTAAATATCTATTTAGTTAGTTTTTTATTAGCTTTTCCTTGTGGTGAGCAAGTATAAGAATTGTAAAAGTCTCTTGTATATTGTTGGTCAGGAAGACCACAAATGCAACTATAAGTATATACTGTTTTGGCTTGTGTTAAGAATCTAAATAAGCATTACTAATTAACAAAAAACAGTTACATAATATGAATATAATTTTTAAATTTTATCATTTATAAAAATTGAACTTTAAACCTACTACTTAAAGTTAACAACCTATTCACTTTACTAAGTTACTACACTTTTTGTTTATTTTTTTATATTTTTATATATTTCAAACAGATTTATAATTTTAGATCTGTATTATTTTCTTAAAATTTGGGTTTTAAGTTTTGTTTATTAAGTTTATTTTCTTTTTACTTGCTATAAGTCTTATTTTTCTTTAGTATTGTATTTGCTAAGTTTATTTTAAATACTTTTTCTATTTATTTAAGTTTTTAAATATAGTTTTATACTAGTTTTTTTTTAAACTAGCCTCTTTTGGGCCTAGGGTTTTATTCAGTAAATTGGATATAGAAACTTACAGCTGAAGTCTTGAAGAAGTCATCTTACATTAGAGAGTACAACTAGCTATACGTATACTTTTGGTGTCTAATTTAAGTAGTTCACCAATGGTTCTATACTAGCTGCCATATCTGTAACCCAACTAGGGGCATTGCCTATTTAAACTCTCTGTGCTGTAATCTTTACTGTGTCACTAGATTATCTCTGATACAGCTGTCAGTCAAGAAGGTCTAGATACTTTTACCTATTTTCCTTAGGACCCTATATCTTATTTTATGCAGTCTATCCTCAGAAGCATTGTTATTAGAACCTTCTATATCCTATACACAGCTGACCTAGTTTTATATAATATGCTATAGTTACCTAACACTTGCAGTTATAAGGGTTACCTGTTTAACTACTACATTACATTATATTACTTTTGTAAAGTTCACCCAAACCCCGATACCTATCTTTCTGACTTCTTCTCTTTATCTCTCTACTATCCAACTTAGAATCTGACAGACTCTTCAAACTTCCAATCCAGATAGCCCAGTGTGATATACCTTGGTATCCTTTTTCTCTGCTGATTCTAGCAGCCTAGTTGGTCATATACTTCTCTATACATCTTTCCATCTAGTTGCATATCTGCCTATTTCTTATTGGAGTTTCCTAGGCTTCTATTAGTCTGATAGTACCATCAAAGACTTGTGCTACTCTTTACTTAAAAATTTCCAAATAGGCTTCTATCTTCTCAGTTTTTTGATCTTTTACATCTAGTAGTCTAGAGGTTGGAACTGGTTTTAAAAATTCGAGTTTATCACATAAATATTTGAGTTTATCATACCAAAATTCGAGTTTGTCACATAAATCATTAATGATTGATGTGATAAACTCAAATTTTGGTATGATAAACTCAAATTTTCATGTGATAAACTCGAATTTTTAAAACCAGTTCCAACCTCTATAGTGGTCTTATCGTGAATTTGTACTAAAGTCTTATGCAATACCAGTTATTAATATTTCTTTATGTATATATAACATTATATTTCGCATAAATGCCCTGAGCTTCCAATGATAAGTAAAACCTGATTGGTTGTACCCAAGATTACAGATATCTAAATCTAACTGATCGATAAAAAACAGTTCATCATAACACAGGTTAATTACCAAATTTCATTATAAGTGAGATTTGAACCTTAGACTTGCTACTTGGAGGATGACAACCCAACCACTACACTAAGATTACCATCCTCATACTAGTTTTTGTGTAAACTTGGATTTTGTTTCTTATAAATATTGTATTTTAATAATTAAAAAAAGTAATATTAATATTAAATTCTGTTATTTTTTATTTTATTTTATTTTTTTTTGTATTAAACTAGCTTCTTTTGGAACTAGAGCTTTTTATTCAGTATAGTTAGAATATAGAGACTTATAACCAAGGTCTCAAAAAAGTCTTTTTATTTTTATTTTTTTTTTGGTATTAAGATGACCTCTTTGGTCTTTTGACTTTTATTAATCACTTGTCAGTATTGTGGTTCAATGA
>CAJVQA010006528.1:0-14794 GCA_910591915.1 Cetraspora pellucida | reverse complement strand
TTGCAGATGAAGCAAATATTTTTGGATAGTTGTGCTTTGTAAAGAATACAGTAGTAAATGTAAGAATTAATTTTTTAAGAGTTTCTTCAAGTATATCAAAAGGAATAGTTATGGTTTTGTTAATATTTGGATTGTTTTTTTAAATAAATTCAACTAGAAATTGAGGTCTTTCCTCTGCTATTTTGCGAATTATATGGTAGAAACTAGCTTTAAGAGCTGGTCGATCACCAATTTTAGGTTTAATTTCAATTCCAGGTTTGAAATTAAATAGGTGTTGTTTAAGGAAGTTAATGATTTTTTTAGAAAAATCTGTTTGTAATTGTAATTTGTCTTTTATTTCTTCAGTTACAGGAAAGTTGGCAAGCCAGTCAAATGTTAAGTTGGCTTTAGTTTTTTGTTGATTATTGTTGATATTAGATTGTGTTTGTTGTTGTTGTTTATTTGATTGTTGTTGTTGTTTTTATGGTTGTTGTTGTTGTTGTAATTGTTTATGAGAGTGTGGTAATTGTTGGTTATCATTGTTGATTGTGTTGTTGTCCAAGTCCATACCATTAGGATTGCTAGTACTACCTAATGATGATGTTATAAAGGTAAGTTCAGATGCTAGTGGGTTATAAGAACTGATTGTTTGTTAAAGTTTTTGGATAAATGTAGAAGAGGAACTTGATGATTGAATAGGTTGTTAAGTATTTGTACATGTTTTGTGATGAGGTTTATCATTGTATAAAATTGTGTCTGCTGCCAGATAATGTTGATTATTTATTTCTTTGCAGGCAATAAGCAAGTTGCATTTTCAATATAGGTGATTGTGTATAGTAGGTAAGGGTGATGCTGTTGGTGATGGTGGGATAAATTCAGTAGAATTTGCAATGTTGTTTGCTAAGGATTTTTTATCCTTGGATTTTTTGTTAGTAGAAATAACTTTCTGTTGTTTGTAAATTTGGTTGGTAGTTGAGATAAAGTGAATGTGAAACTTGCTACAAAAGTAAGTAATAATAGAACTAGATTCAGGTATTTTAAAGTAATGACAACTTTTAGTCACTCCTTTAAGTTCTGTAGTTGTACAATTATTTGGTTGCTTGTTTGCAAGAATGGGACATGATGTATTAGCTGCATCTTCAAGAATACCAATACCAAAGCTTTTAGAATACTTTTGGTAAAAATAGTTAAGATTGATGATATTAGGTGTAACTGTTATTAAAGTCAGTATTTTTTCTTAAAAATAGGTTTCTAAGTATGTTTTTCAAAAAAATTTGTTTAATTTAAAGGTTTCCAGACTAATTGGAAAAGTTTGGGAAAAAGTTTAAGTTTCAGATAATCTGATTGGGTGTTTAGGAAATTTTAATGGGTATCAGAAAAGTGAAATTTCTGGGACACCCTTGTAAATTTTTCTAAAATTGCCAACGAAAAAACCTGCAAAGGACAAGTTTTTGTTTTTGCTTTTCACTTGTATCTCTATGAGTTTTGACTGTTTTAAACAAAATATTTATCAAAATGTCTGGCTCAGTGAGCTAAATAACTTTTGAATAGGCAGTATAATAGATTTAATTAGTAAAATATTGAGTAAATAGACAAAAATCTAAATTATAATTTTTGTGACTTTTCCTGGCACCCAAGTGTTATCAGAACTTGAAACACAGCTGTCTGGGAATGAAAAAATATGCTGAACAACTTTACTTAAGAGGTCAAGTAAGGTTTACTTAGTAAAATGTTAAGAAATAATTAAATGTTTTTTTGTGTTTTTTGGTATAAGTGATCTATATGAAGAGTTCAAAGTTTACTTTTATTAAAAGTTAAGTTTAAATATTTTAACTAAAACTTAATCAAATTTGTTAATTTGGTATTTATTTTATTTTTAAAGTTTATAGAATTAAAATAAGGATTTTTTAAAATAGTGCACTTGCACCATGGTGCATCCCTTATATAATACAAATAAATACACCCAATTGATATATATAATTTATATAACAGATATATATTATGCTGCTACACAAAATTATGCATTATGTTGCACAAGGTTATATGTGTTACACAAAGTTATATAATTTAACTAAAAAAACCTGTTATATGCTAATATACTTACTCTAAAGTATAATAGGTGCACCAAATTATAATTTCCTTAAAATAAATAATAAATTATCAAAATTAATTAAGTTTTAGTTAAAATATGTAAATTTAAATTTTAAAAAAAATTTAACAAAAATAATTTGTTTATATTTGTTGACTTATTTCTATATATTATAATCAAATATTATATATTATACTTATTAACAAATCAAACATATACTTATATAACATTCTAAATATAAAATTTAATTTTTTTTTATATTAAACTAGACTTTTTTAGACTGGAGCTTTTTATTCAATAATTAGGATAAAGAAACTCACTGTTAGGGCCTCAAAGAAGTTACCTTTACATTGAAGAGTACAACTAACTATATATATACTTTGATATCTAATTTAAGTAGTCTACCACTATTACTATACTAGCTGCCATATTTGCAACTCAACTGAGATCATTTTCTATTTAAAACCTATGTACTGCAAATTCTTATTGTGTCACTAGATTATCTTTAATACATATGTTAATCAAGAAGATCTAGATGCTTTCTCATATCCTTAAAACCCTATATCTTATTTTATACAATATATTCTCAGAAACATCATTATTAGAGTTTTTTATGTTCTATACATAACTAATCTAGTTTTATGTAACATGTTATAGTTACTTAACACTTATTGTTAGGACTAACTTTAAACTACTATATTATACTATTTTTAATCTTGTAAAATTCACCCAAATACCAGTATCTATCTTTCTGATATCTTTTTTATTATCTTCTAATAACTGTAACTCAAAACTGACAGAACTTCCTAGATTTTCAATTCAAATGACCTAGTATAATATACCTTAGTATCCTTTTCTTCTGGTGATTCTGATCACCTGATTGATTATATGCTTCTCTACACATCTTATTATATAGTTTATCTACTTATTTCTATTAAGATGTTTCATGAGCTTTTATTAATTCTACAGCATCATCAAAAGTTTGTATTATCTCTTTATTTGGGAATTTCCAAGTGAGATTCTATCTTCTTAGTTTCTTAGTCTTCTGTGCCTAGTAGAAATATAGAATTCAAATAAAGTTTTTTCTGTATATTTACTTATAAATATTTAACTAAGTTTTAATAAAGTTAGAAGCATGGCCTCATCTTAATATCAAAACAAAATTGATAATAATTACCTCAAAATTTACTAGAGTAACTCTTGTTGTATAATTGATAAAAAGATTTTCTGTAAAATTTACTCTAAGTCAAACTCTAACCATAACTTTAATTCTAATCATTATTATTATTTTAATATTGTGCTTATTACTTATTTGCTATTACGTATAGCATTAGGCATGCACTTTTTAGATTTTTTCATAATTTAACTATATTTTTAAAATTTTTTGAATTGTAATTCATGCTTACAAGAATTTTTGAAAAGTTGATAAATAAATCATTTTAACTTAATCATCTTAATTATTTAATACATCAAATTACAAGAATTTATTTTTTGTAATATCATTAGATAATTTCATTTGTAACAATTTTAATCATGAATATAAATTCTTTTTTATATATCAATTCATAAAAATTTGAGAAAATATATTTGGCGCATAGCGAAAATTTTCCTATATATATATTGATTGTTAAAATTTAATTCAAATCCTTTATTCAGAAAATTACTAAATAAATACTGTATATTGTGCATAAAATTTGGATTAAAATATAAATACCGAGTTTTATTAGGGTTAGAGTAAAAACTTATATTTGGGTAAATGTAGGTTATAGATAATTATATATTTCGAACAAATTTGCCCAGGTGTCAAATAGAAAAACTCATTTATTTTTTAATAATTATTTCATTTGTTTTAGTTCATACATACAAATATAATATTTATAAATCTATTTAAACATGATTCGACCTTATAACTTATTCATAACATTACAAAAATTTACCTATTAAGATACCGACTCTTTTGTAAATACTAAAGCATGTCCATAAGGACATAATGAATATTAGTATTTTATAAATGTCTATGACATAAAAACACCAAAAATATCTAAAAAATTAAAATGCTAAATAGACTGCTATGAGTATAGCAATCACCCTGGAAATTAAGCTGCTATAACTTGATATCGAAACGGATGATGATTTTTTTGTGGGATTATTATTATTTGAGGTACCACCATTATTTCCCTGCGTGCCAATGTATTCGGCAAATGATGGATAGGTGATGTTTGATTCTTCATATGGATGAGTAATATTCATGCATGTAGCGATAGGAACAATATGTTTATAGGCGCTTTTGAGCTTTGGGTACCATTCAATAGCCTTGGACATTGTTCCATTGTTTAGTTCATGTTGCAGAGCGATTGCGCCAGTTTTAGAGAAGGTTCCATTTAGACCCATATCAACAAAACTTTGGAAAATACCATCAATTTCTGCAGGTTGCTTGACGCCTGCAGGTACCATATTCCAATCATTGGAATCTGTAAATGTTATAATTGGAGTTAAGGTCGGAACACATTCTACATCGTTTAACATTCAGATGTTTACTTACCAAGATTCCAGATAATAGTTGTCAAGTTGAGTTGTTGAGCAATCGCACGAATTCGATCATCACAGTCACCAAAAGGCTGTCAACGAAGAAAAAAAAATTATTAAGTGGCTCATAATAAATTATTGCATTACGAAATAATGCTTACAGGACGCCAGCAACGAGACGTTATGCCTATGACTTCTTTCATAACCTTCCTAGTGTAGAACAATTCTGCAAGCGCTTCATCGTTCGTAAGTGTAGTCATATATTGATGAGACCACGTATGAACACAAAGATGATGTTTATCTCTGTGAGCGCGCTGCGCTTCGTACGGTAAATCAGCAACATTTGATCCAATAAAAAACATAGTCGCATTCTGATTATTTGCCTTAAGGTAGTCGTAAAACACATTATGAGTGCAGTTTGGACCATCATCGAATGATATACCCCAAGTACCTTTAGAATGAATAATCGAATATTGGCAGCAAACATATGGTCAATTCGATATGATAACACGAAGAATTTTTAATATAGTAATACAATTAAGTTCTCACCAGGCTCGGGACACATGTAAATATCAGGTTGCAGTCCGGGTGCTTTGGGTGTTGTGCATAGATTATATGACCACCAACAATCCGGGTCAGTAATAGGATAAGTACTTCTATCTAAAGCCCCATTTATCAGTTTACGAGGTGGAATATTAGGAACTTTTGTCCAATCAATAGAACTGTTAAGTTTCTTAAATTCATCTGTATTAAAAATTAGACTTGTGGGCTTTTGCCAAATTGGTGGATAACCAGTTGTAAAAGAATAATTAGATGCGTACGGTACGCATTGTTGCTGAGCAATAGCAGTAGTGATTAAGGTCTCTAAGAAAAAGAGTAAAATGGAAAGCATGATAAATGACTGAAAACAAAGCACTTGTGAAAAAGCTACAAACATATCTATTTTTTCCTATAAAAAATTTTTGACCAACGAAGGTAATTAATATATATTATTAAAGGGACGGGGTAAATGCGTAGGACAAGAAGACGTATTTAGATTCATATACATTTATATCTTACGTGCCAAGAAAAGGATACATGTATGCCAAGAAAAAGTTATTAAGGTTATTACATGTATTAATACGTATAAAACGCTATACCGACATGACCGACATGGCAAGAAAACATGCTGCATACGCCAATAATTATTATGGAATTATTATGGAGCACTAAACATTTATGGTAAATTAATTACGCCGAAAGAAAATTTCAACCGAAATTAATATTGCCCATCACCGAACGACCTCGTCCATGATTTATGTTATAGATAATAATCGATGGTCAATAGAAACCTAAAACTTTTAATCACACTAATTACCTACATGAGAAGTGAATTGTAGTAATATTAAGAATATGTAATACTGTAGCGCTAATATGTAACTTGTAGTTATATATATATGCATATATGCAATTAACACAATAAAACGATATAGTGTTTCAAGTCGATATGGCTTAGCCGACTTTGTCGATTAAATTAGTCGATCATTTAAAATGTCGGCTATGTATATAAATAGTTATCATAATATAAAAAGTTTCGGACGTCAGACGATAATATGCTGGGATGCGTTGTATATTATGTAATCAACCATATTTTTAGATAGCTAATGATAGGTAAATAGAACTAAATAGATGCTGTTCGATCGACCAGTATGACGTCTCTACAAGTAAACTTATAGTGCCATTTCTGTTATTTAAATATGAAAACAAAATTTAATACACTGTATTATAGAAATGTCTTTATAGCTTATGCTTGCAGAGACATAATACTGGGTTTTGCGGAATTTTAACCAAAGTTACCGAACCGTTAGAGTCTTCTATCTAAAAATATTCATATGACATGCATATAGTTGAATAAATTTATACGTATTAAATACGTACGTATTAAGAACATCGACTCACTACCTATAAATCTAAAATTCATGCTGACCAACCAAATACGAAAAAATCAGAATATACTGGTGCTGTATATCTCTTCATTTTTGGTATTAGTAGCGATTAGCAAAATAAAACCGTTATAATAGCAAGGAATAATTTTTTCGTGAGAATCTTAAGATAAAAAGCTTGATTAAAATTGGAAAGTTGAAGTTGATTATAAACAAATTTCAAAATAGAAAACGAGATATAAATACTATTTAAAAATATTTACTTTGATAACGATGATATCAACATTGCATGTGCCATGGATATACCAACAAATGGGCTCCACAGTAAAAATTGGGATAGTCGCTACAGACTAGTGATGCGGTAGAATCGTCCCAATGATGTTTATCACATTGCCGTAACTTGCCGTAGCTATAGTAAGTAATATAGTAAGTTACGGCATTATAAACGTAATTTACTATATTACTTGCAATAGTTAAGAATAATTAAGGTAATATGACGACTGACATTGGGACGTATTACTTAATAAATCCGGCCAGTGTTGTGCATATAAGCACCCTAACCTTAACTCTAATGCTAATTCTGGCCATTGACCCAAAAATAGCGATGCGACAATCGTATGATTATCGTTATAAGAAAATTATTTATCATCAGATTCATAATTGGTTGACCCATCGCCACCTTTTGCTATGGGACCTCCAAATATAGATGGAACGGGATAGTAGATCAAATACACGGATTTGCAGATGATTACGATACAGTTACACATGATTATTAGCTAATCGTGTCTCAAATCGGCCAATCGGGTTCAAAAAAAGTCATGGGATTCACAGAGATTCAAAGAATATGTCATTAAGCGGAAAGCATTAATTCATTCGTTAAATTTACTTCCGTCTGATAGAAAATAAAATGCATAAAAAAAATCATTTTATCAATTGTGTAACTATATCGATCATCTACTAATTTGAACGATCGTTCCTGTTGCTCAACTTTGTAATCATGGTTGTGTAACGTAAAATCAAATAAAAGCTACTTTTTTTAAAAAAAAAACCGATAATAATTTTGATTATGAAAAAAAATTCTTGTAAAATTATGATATGCTATGCCTTTCCTCAATCCCAACCTTACTCTAACGTTTGATAGTTACGGTTATGACAACCTATATCTATAAAGCTATTTATTCATATAAATAATAAGGGCATTAATATCACAACGTGATGTCACATAATTTTGATTACCGAATATGGTATAGTCTGGACTAAAGACCCTTCTTATTATAATGCTCCCTTACTATTTTTAGAGGAATCATAGGCAGGCTTATCGAAAATTATCACTTAAATGTAAAATACACCCTCATTCCTATTTATATGTCATGATATAGATTTTTTTCGTTAACTTATTTCAATTAACTCTTTTTTAGGAATTTTGAGATTAATTCAGCACAAATTAACAAGCTAAGAAAAGTTTATTCATCTTGTTATTATTAATTGTTACATATTCATTTATTTAAATATTTTTTTTGCAGTTATTTTCAAATTTTCCATTCCTAGTTTTGCACGATGATTATGCAACTATCTAGCTTTATAAACATGCTATAATTAACTAATAAGAAAGATTTTGCAAATCGTAACATAGATAAGAATAGTCTAAGGCGTTCTTAATATAACCCGGATGCAATTTTCTAGTAATCGAAATAACATACAAGTGTGCCAAAGTTTTTATGGCGTAATTTTAGCTATTTTATATTATTTTAGATAAAAATCAATAGTAATAACGATTATATTATTGATATTTGCTATGATAGATCAAAGTAAAGACTAGAGATGGGTTTCATGCGTGCGCATGATTGCGAAAACATGCGCATTAATGCACATTCATGCGCATTTTATCCCATCAAGATTTCTCTCCTCTCGATCGGTTTTTCTTTTTTTTTGCCTTTTTTTTTATCATGCGATATCATGCGCATTTTTCCCATCACTAGTAAAGACTCGATCAGCACTTGAGAAACTTTTTTCGATTCCAAATGGTTCATTAAATGTTATCAAAAATTTTATAAAACCACAAAAATAATAAAGAATATCAACTGAATCTTCTATCGCTACTTACATATTTATTAATTTCAATATATGAGTGCTGTCAAAGGAAAACCTGTCATCGGGCGATCAATTATATTTTGTGTTCAGTTTGTTTCCAAAGTGCCGTCTAGAAAAAATCTATTATCTGGTTTTTAATTATATTTGTAAAATATAATTGATTAAACTCGATGATAGATTTTCCCAAGATGATGTTCTGGGACAAACTGGACAATAAATATAATTGAAAACCCGATGACAGGTTTCCCCTTGGAAGCATTCATATTATTGTACAATCAGTTATGGGTAATGATATAATGTGTCGTTAAAAGAATTAGAGTGCTTTGATTTTCTAATCTTCATTTGTTCCACACAAGGTTACTTTTCAGTTGCATTTATGGAATCTGTATCGATCCTATCGGAGAAGTTGGATAACCGAATAAAAATGACAAAAAAAAATAGAATAATTGGCACAATAGATACTTAAAAAATTTTTTAACCATTGAAAAATGAATAATAAACTTGACATTTTTTTACTAAAATTTTCAATCTTTTATTTGACAACGATAATAAACTAAGTGTTCTATGCCTTATTTATTTTAGTGACATGCACGTTTGATTGGTTAAAATTTAATTTCCGACAAATTTGATCAATTGATTAAAGCACTTGATGATACCCTAAATATTCAAAACTCTTCAATATTGAATTGTATCATCTAGTTCTATTTAAGAGATTTATTTAAATCTGATTTATTACAGTATAATACTTTTCCATTGATTGATTCGATTGGTTCATCGTATATTTTCGCATAAGAACAAGTTACACAACTTTGTTGCAATATGAGTAAATCACTCAGCTCAAGTTTTAGTAGACCATTTAAATGATTAAAGGAAATTTCATAGTTTTTAGTTTTACAATAATTTATTTCACGATATCTTCAATTTCTAGTGCCCATTTAAATCTGCAAGCGATTGATTAATTGCATCACAATATTTTAATTTAAAAACATCATCTTAAGATTAGTTGCATCACGATATTTTAATGCAAAAGCATCATTTGGTTCGATTTCAAGAGATTTGTTTAAGTCTGTAAGTGATTCATGATAGTTTTTCATTATATGATGGATTGCACCACGATTTTTTAATACAAGTGCATCATTTGACTCTATTTCGAGAGCTTTGTTCAAGTCTACTAGTGATTCGTCATATTTTTTCATTCTTCTGTAAATTGCACCACGAGTTCCTAATGCAATTGCATTAGTTTGCTCAATTTTTAGTGATTTATTTGAATCTTCAACTGATTTGTCATAATTTCCCATCATATAATAAATCCTTCCCCGATATCCCAAAGAATCAGCGTTATTTGGATCAATTTCTAATGAGTTATTTAAGTCTTCGAGTGATTTATCGTAAGATTTCATATATAAATAAGTCACACCACGTTGTTGTAATGTAATTGCATTATTTGGCTCAATTTTTAGTGACCTATTTAAATCATTAAGTGACAATTTGTATTTCTTAGTCTTACAGTAATTTATTCCACGATATCTTAACGCAAATGCGTCCTTTGGTTCAATTTTTAGTACTTTATTTAAATCTGCAAGCGATTTTTCGTATTTAAAGGAATTTCTGACAGACCGCAAATAAGATCCATAATAATAACAAAGAACGTCATTATTTATCATAAGATAAGTTGCACCACGATATTTTAATGCAAATATATCATCTGGTTCTATTTCAAGAGAAGCATTTAAATCTGAAAGTGATTTATCAAACCTTTTCATTATTTGATAAATGGCACCTCGATTTTTTAATGCAAATGCATCACGTGGCTCAATTCTAAGAGATTTATTCAAGTCTACAAGTGATTTATCGTATTCTTTCATTATTCTGTAGATTGTACCACGAGTTCCTAATGCAATCACATTAGTTGGCTCAATTTCTAATAATTTATTTGAATCTTCAAATGATTTTTCATAATCTCCTGTTATATAATAAATCCTTCCACGATACCCTAAAGAATCGACATTATCCGGATCAATTTCTAATGATTTATTTAAGTCATTGAGTGATTTATCATATGATTTCATATAATAACAAGTTATACCACGTAGTTTTAATGTGAGGGCATCATTTGGTTCAATTATTAATGATCCATTTAAATCATTAAATGCCATTTCATACTTCTCAATCTTAAAATAGCTTATTCCACGATATCTTAATGCAAATGCATCATTTGGTTCGATTTCAAGAGATTTGTTTAAATCTGCAAGTGATTCATGATGGTTTTTCATTATATGATAGATGGCACCACGGTATTTTAATGCAAATGCATCATCTGGTTCGATTTTAAGAGATTTATTTAGGTCTTCAAGTGATTGTTCATACTTTTTCATGTTCCAATAAATTGCACCCCTATTTTTTAATGCAAATGCGTTATTTGGCTCTACTTTGAGAATTTGATTTAAGTTTTCAAGTGATTCGTAATATCTATTCATCTCACAATAAACTTCATCACGTTTTTTCAATGCAAATAAATATCTTGGCTCAATTTTTAAGGATTTATTTAAATCATCAAGTGACTCCTTATACTTTTTAGTCGTAGAATATATGATTCCGCGAAATGTTAATGCCCATGCATTGTTTGGTTCAATTTCTAATGATTGGTTTAAATCTATTAATGAATTTTCATATTTTCCTATAAAATAATAAATTTCTCCACGTAATCTTAATGCATAAGCGTCATTTGGTTCAATTTCTAAAGACTTGTTCAAATCTTCAAGTGCTTCTATATACATTTTTATATTAAAATAAGTTGCCCCACGTTGCTTTAATGCCCATATATCATCTGAATTTATTTCTAATAAATTATTAAAAACCTCAAACAATTCATCACATTCGTACTTTCCAGAATCTAATATTGTATCATATGTACGATCAAATAGAAAATTAATTTTAAGTCTCGGATAATTTCTTAATAGCATCTTTTCTGCCGAAAGGCCATTACGTAGGTATAAACTAAAATTAACGATCCGATTACTTTTGTAGAAAATTGATTCAAAAATCTGATTTAATTGATAAAATTTTAGTTTAAAATTTTCATAACAGTCAAAGTATAATTGAATTGAATGTTCAAGACTTTTAAGTGGAACATTTGCTAAAAGAAAAAGAACATAATATGGACTTATTCTTTTATAAATATGTATTTCAAGTCTTTTTAATTGATTTTGTTTTTGATGAATTAGAACAAGTTGATCTAATGTATAAAGTGGAATTTTTAAACATTCAAGACTTATCACATATTGAGTAATAATTTTGACAAGCTTGGTAATATCTATATAATTATGAGAATGCCACTCAAGTATAATGCTTTTAAGTGTATGACAACTTGTCATAATGAGATCAGATAATAACATAATAGGAGTTGCATAATCATAAACGTTATAAGTGCCGTAAGAATATTCTAAGGATGTTAAATATGAAAAAGCAGTGGAAAGAGGAAGAAATACATAAGAATTGAGCCCTTCACAGTGTTTGAATTTTATTTTTCTGATATTTGTACACTGAGCAAGTATATTAATATCGTTGCTATTTAACTGACAAATAGAATAATTAAAAAATCTCCCCTTGCCTAAAATATGATTACGATGCATGTCTTTAAATGCTATATAATTAAGTGAATGGTTTTGACTTACAAGAGCTTGGACAGGAAATGATGCAAATTGATTACCATTAATCAGAGAAAACTTCTTTAAATGCTTTTGAGAACGGATAAGGGCCGCTAAAGCTATTCCTTCATTATCATAGTAAATGCTGACTTTAAGATTTTCAATATTATGACAATTCTTTGACATTGCATTAAAAAGTTGTGTTTTTTGCATTGGCCATTTATAGCTACAATTAAGATAAGTCAATCCGTTAAATATAGAAGTGTATTTAGAAAAATGAGGAAGAACCAAAGACCCTATATTATCTAGGTTTTCGGAATGATGATTAAGACAGCTGTAGGTACCAAATCGACGTAATCTTACACAAAGTATTTTCAATAATTCAAGTATAATATCTTTACAGCAATTGTTTGCTATAGCTGCTTTAATAAATTGATCATATGAGAGCTCTTTAAGAAATGATGGATATTTAAAACAAGGAGACCCAGTAATCAATAACCCAATTCTTCTTTTATATTTTAATCTGTGAAAAGTATTATCTGGTATAAATGCAAGATAGGTTTTGATCACTTTGGGAGATGGAATATATGTGCCTTTAATTCTGAAAGGTGCTTCCCATAAAATTGGAACGGCACAAGTAGCCCAATGCTTATTAACTAAGAGACAAGAATATAAGTCTTTATTAGTCGGAAGGAATCTAAATATCGCATCAAAATATTCTAATGCAAATATTTGGTCCATTATTATTGTTGGAATTATTCAGAGTTTAGAAATATTTATATCATTTCAAAACTACGGTATGTGTAAAATTATGTGCATACTATGTACCCATGTACGTCGTACGTACGCATATGTGCGCTTAATTTACCTAATTTTGCACACTGAAAGATTTACTATAAATAGATTAGTGTTTCTGAGAAACATAATTTTACAGGTCTAATTGGACGAAATAGTTTCGTAGGATTTAAAATTAGTTTAGACCAAAATATGGATGGGTCGCTGTGCGGTATTTCACTGCGCAGATTTTTAGAGGTTGCACAGTGCGACTCTTAATATTCAGGCTAACTGACATAATTCAGGCCAGCAATCATAATTTTAGCCAGCTTACATAACGCTGCAGGTTACAATGGATTCAAAAAATGCTCGACTTACTCATCTCTAGACCAAAATACTAATATGAATATGTGATCTAATGATTATAAGTTGAGAAAATAACTGTTGCAACAAAATAGATCATCGATTTGATTACTAACGGCCCGCATTACATAATTATTTACTAATTTCTGGTCGGAATTAACTTTGTAACTTTCTCATTCCAAAAATAGAAAATTTTAAAGAAATAGACCTACACAATGGTAAAATTATCACAGGTCTCATTTTCACTTAATGGGCAGTCGTGATTTCATTAGTAAAATTTTGAGTAATTTTAGCTAAATTTTTTGATCGTCGCTCTTAGCCAATCAAAATCGAGAATCTACCATGACAATTTTGTTGCGACAGCTTCGGTTAGTGAGAAAGTTATAAAGGTCGAAGTATAGATAACTCACTACAACAACACACTAATACTAATAAAATTGCTCTATCCAACTATCATACATATTTTAACCAAACCCTGATATTGGTAAGGCTTCGACCTGGGTTTATTGGGTTTATAAGGATAGTGTTTGGTGATCTAGTATTCTCTTGTTAAGTATTCTATTCATTAATATCTGTTTGTATTTTATTCTCTTTATTTTTTGAAACTTTTCCTTCCTAGTTCCTTCTTCTTTTATAATTTTCGCTAACACTTTTCTTCTTTCGTGGGTACTGTGGTTTAGTCTCGTGATTGAATTTGGCCAGTATGTGGAACGAGGCCACAATATCACAGGATCACAAATCAGGGTAAGTTTATGTACGATGACTTCATTGCAAGCTAATTACGATTGATTTTTTTATTACGTATACATATAGGGCTTGCTGTCTGGAGCGAAACGACGGACCCATACTTCTATGTGCTTTGATGACCAAAATTTGCGATTTTATAACAGAATTATCAAAACCAGTTATTTTATCTGTAATATACATAACCTATACATGATAAGATTTTTAGGGGAGGCCATTGCGGTAGTTGAAAATTTTACGTAAGGATTCTTAAGGAAATTTTATATTAATTAGACAAATTTTATTGGTCGTCGTATCTGAATCTCAAATTAAAAAAAAAATTTGCCGACAAAAGGCAGGTTACATCAGCCAGATATTTTTGTGCATTGACATTCATTGTCAGTTATCTGTTATGCTATGCACACGTGCGTTACTCATACTTATACTATCAGTGTTTTCAACGTCAATCATGGATTTTGTCTATCCGAATAATAAATAGTTATTTGGTAGTGATTGCGTCATCATTAGAGATGGTCAAATCGCGTTTTTTCAAAAAATCCCGCGCGTGATTCATTAAATCTAGTGTACGGGTTTTATGAACGGTGTAATCGTAAAACGGCGAGTCAGTCGCTAATCGGTCGGATCTCTCGTGTAACCTTTAGGGTCGGTAAATCGGGTCG
>CAJVQA010006527.1:0-14795 GCA_910591915.1 Cetraspora pellucida | reverse complement strand
CGTAACACAGATATAATTTCCAAATTTTATCGTAGGTAGGATTTGAACCTTAGACCTGCCACTTGGAAGATGACAACCCAACCACTACACTAGGATCGCTATCCTATTTTATTATTTATTATAAACACTTTTGTATATTTCTAGTATATAATTATTTTGAACTATTTGTCTTAAAAAAGATTTAAAATTATTTTGATTGTTATCTCCAAGAGTTTGTTTTTTTTATAGCTATTTTTAAAACTGTTAATAATATTAAGACAAATATTTTTTTAATATTTTAAAAAACTAATTAAAGCTTCTTGCTATTTTTTTTTGCATTTTCTATTAACATGTTTATAATATAAACAGATTCTTTTATTGAATATTTTAAAAGTTTTATAAAGTTTAAACTTCTAAGAATAGTTTTTTAACAAAATATTTTGGCTAATTTTTTGGTTAAAACTTTATTATAAATTTTTAAAATGTTTTTAGTAAGGTTATAAGTTTTATATTACTAAATTATAATGCTATTCACCTTCTTTTAATATTGAATAAATCTGAGATATTTTATATTTTTTAATATTACATCTGTTTTAATACAGATTTTAGCAAATATTCTAAGTATTTTTTAAGCTTTAAGTTTTGCTACTTGGATTAGTAAATATGTAATATTTAAGATTTCTAATACTGTTTTTTTCTTTAATCTTTAAAACATTTTGTTTTATTTTTTTTCTGTTATATTTTGATTTGATTTTTGATACTATTTTTTTTAATAAATTTTTTAAATTTATATATTTATATTTATTTTTTTTATAAATATTTTGGTTGAAATATTATGATTTAAACTGACTTTGGTGATTTTTTTTATTTTTTTTTAATAATTTAGCTTGTAATGGAACAGGGCACGACTAATAAATACTTTCTTAGACAATTAAGAGAATTTATTGAACAGACTAATTATTACAAGACTTGTAAGTATCACTTTTTATACCTTTTATACTTTGACTTATTCTATTATGATTACTAATGCAAGTTATTATTACTTAATTACATCATAATTCATGCAATGCTATTAACTATAAATTTAATTATAACTAACTACTGCAATTAATTAATTAATAACAGCATAATTAATGCATTAGAATTTACTTGGATCGGGAATTTACTTGGATCAGGAATTTTCTTAGATCGGAAATTTACTTGGATTAGAAATTTACTTGGATTGGGAATTTACTTGGATTAGGATCTGGTTACAACACAAGTCATGGGCTTGATTTGGGTCATGGTTTAGATCATGGGTGACTTGAGTCACAGGTTTAGCTATTACACTATTCTCCTCTTTTAATAGCTTTCTCTTTGTCTGTTTCTTGCCCCTTTTTTATATTGACATAGGCCCAGGTTTATTCAAATATTGCTGGTAATAGGTTTCGACTGCTTCTTGGGTGTGAACTACATTCTTGGCAGGTTCTCAAAATCTCTCATTAATATTGTAACCTTTCCAGTTGACTAGGTAGTGCACTTTCTTTTGCATAATTTTGGAGTCGAGTATCTTGTTGACTTCGAATTTAGTTTCGTCTTTAACGACCACTGGAGGTGGTGGTTTTGGTGATCTACTTGGAAACATGTTAATCATATAGGGTTCTAATAAAGAGATATGAAAAGTGTTGTGGATCTTGAATGATAAAGGTAACATTAAGCAAAATGCTACTGGATTAATTATTTCCAAAATTGCATAAGGACCCAGCCTTTGATAGTCTAGTTTGTCGGAAAGACATGTAATGTGAATGTTGTGGCATAACAGCCAGACTTTATTGTCAACCTTGAAGTCAGGACCCTTTTGTCAACATTTGTCCACATGTTTTTTATATTATTCTTGTGCTATTGCCAGTTCTCTGATAAGTGTTGTTCTTATTTGTCGTAATTGGGCAGCTTTATCTTCTGCAGCAAAAACTAAGAAGAATGATAGTGCTTGTAGGTTGAAGTTAGAGTGAAAACCATAGTTGGCAAAAAAAGGTGTAGTCTTGGTAGAAGTATAGATTGAATTATTATAGTCAAACTTGGCTAGGGAAAGCAAATCAACCCAGTTGTCCTAATAGTAATTAATTGTACACCTTAGGTATTGTTCTAATACTTGGTTTACTCTTTTGCTTTGGCCATCTGACTGAGAGTGATAGGCCATTGATAGGTTGATTTGGGTTCCCATAAGACTGAATAACTGCTTCCAGAATCTTGAAACAAATTGAGGCTCTCTGTCTGAAATAATAACTTTTGGAACTCTATGCAAACATAGTACTTCTTTCAAAACCAGGTGTGCAGTTTGCTCAGCACTGATGCTTTTATTGCATGCAATGAAGTATGCCATTTTTGTTAGCTGATCCACTACCACAAGGATTGAGTTGAATTCTGATGATAATGGTAGGTCTGTAATGAAGTCCAGAGAAATTGATTGCCATTGTCATGAAGGAATAGGTAAGGGAGCAAGTAACCTATAGAGGCAGTGTCTAGGGAGTTTAGACCTAGCACAAGTGTTGCAAGATTTTATATAGTGCCTTATGAAAGTTGAAAGTTTTGGTCACCAGTAGTCCTGTGATACTAATTCTATAGTTTTTGTTACCCCAAAGTGACCTGCTAATTTTGAATCATGCCTCAAACGCAATACCTCCAGTCTCTTTGTTGGGTTTGGTATATACAGTAGGTTCTCCCTGAACAGAAAACTGTCAACATATTGAAACTTATAATAGTCAGATCTTAAGCCCTGAATGTTTTTGTCTGGATGGTTTAACTGCTTAATCATATCCAGAACCAGAGGGTCTTCTTTCAATTGGTTGCAGATTTGGTTCAACATGATGATGTTGGTCAGTATTATATAAGTGGCATCTATGCGAAGGTTTCAAGGCTTCAATAATGTAGTATGTTGCTGTGCCACCTTCTCATCACTGTCATGAGATTGGTAATCTGGCCTTCTAGATAGGGCATCTGATTTACCCTGTTTCTTTCCCGATTGAAATACAATCCTAAAATTGTAACCTGAAAGAAGAAGGGACCATCTGGCCTGATGTCGACTAAAGGTTTTTGCTGTAGTGAAATATTGCAAATTTTTGTAATCACAATATACGGTAATTTTTTGTTGTGCTTCTTTCAGGTAATGTCACCACTGCTTAAAGGCCATTATTATTGCCAGAAGTTCCTTATCATGTACATTGTAGTTAATTTCTGCTGATGTGAATTTTCATGAATAATAGGCGACAAGATGGAGTTTCTCCTCATGTTGTGGCTGAGACAGGACTGTGCCCAGTGCATAATCTAAGGCATCTGTTTCAAGGTAATATGGTTTGGTTGAGTTGGCTTGTACTAAAATGGGGGCAGCAGTGAAAGCCTTTTTTAGGGAAGTAAAGGCTTGTTGGGCTGATGAAGGCCAAACAAATACTTTTTTTTATCCTTTTTTCTTGTTTTTTTGGTTAGGATAGTTAGAAAAGTGGTTAGATAGGCATACCCCTTGATAAAATGTCAGTAATATTTGGAGAAACCCAAGAACCACTGCACCTCTCAAACTGATGTCATGATAGGCCATGTGAGGATGCTCTTAATCTTGCTAGAGTCCATTTGAATTCTCTGAAGGTTATACAATAACCCATGAAGTCAATACTTTTCTTGTCAAAGTCGCATTTTTCTAATTTCACAAACAAGCCATTTATTTGTAGGCATTCCAGAACTATCTGTATATGTTGATCATGTGTTTCTTGGTCAGGTAAATATATCAAGACATCATTCAGATAAATAACAATGAATTGATCCAAAAGGTTTCTAAAAACATTATTCATTAAGTGTTGGAAAATGGCTAGAGCATTAGTAAGCCCGAAAGGCATCACTAGATACTTAAAATATCTATACCTTGTGCGAAAAGCTGTTTTCTATTTATTTCCTAGTTTTATTTGCACCAGGTTATAAGCCCTTCTTAGGTTTATTTTTGTAAAAACTTTGGTGGTAGCAAGTTGATTTAATAATTCTGGTATTAGAGGAAGTGAATAGCAGTTTCTAACTATAACCTGATTCAGGCCCCAGTAGTTGACACATATTTGTAGAGTTCCATCCTTTTTCTTGACAAAGAGTACTAGAGCCCCTGCTAGCAATTTGGAGTAACGAATGAAACCTTTTTCTAGATTTTCCTCAATATATTTCTTTAAGGTTTCAAGTTCTTGTATAAACAATTCGTAAATGGGACCCCAAGGAGGCTGCGAGTTAGGTAATAATTTGATTTCACAAATATATTGACAGTTTTTAGATAACTTGTAAGCTTCTTTCTCGCTAAAAACATCACTATATTCTTGGTACTTTTTTGGAATCACCGAGGGTGACCTCTCGTTAGTGTAATAGGGGCTGCCAGTCCTGGCAGGAAAAACTTGAACTACAAAAATTTGTTCTTTATTAGTTATGCTAGTTTCTGAAGATGAAAAAAGATGAGTTTTACAGGTTGGGTTTGAAAAAGTGATGGTTCGTTCATGCCAGTTTATTTCAGGATTATGTACTGTTAGCCAAGGCAACCTCAGTATCACTTTGTAGTAGGAAGAAGAAATAAGGTTAAAGGTTATTTCTTCATAGTGTTCTTGTAGATATACAGATATCGGCCCAGTTTCATGTATTACAGACTCTGATGAAAGCTCCCAACTATCAACTATCTCAACTGTTAATAGTGACTTTTTTTTAAGAATAGGTAAGTTGAGTTCTTGAGCCAGAGAAAAATCCAAGAAGCATGCTGAAGCCCCAGAATCAACTAAAGCTTGCATGCTTGTTTGAGTTCCATTAGAGAGGTATATATGTAACTCTGAGGTCAATGCTGTTACAGGATGGTTGTTAAGTAGTGGGTTTGCAGGAGGTAAACTATTGGTATGGTCCAGCCACAGCCCCCTTACTGCAGCTGGGGCTGTTTTTTTTCTGACAGTTCTTCTGAGGAGACGATAGCATCAATTCTTGGTAGTAAGTTAGGTTTTTTGAGGCAATTTTTGACAATATGATCTGGGTCACTACAATAAAAACAGAGGTTATTTGTACAATGTCATCTTTTCTCAGCTGCTGAGAGTGGCTTGATCTTCATAATATTAATTTGCATTGGGTTTTCTTTAAAAGGTGCTGACCTGGTAATGGTCTAAGGTTGATACTGTTTTGCTGAGAGGTCTCATAAGCATTCTTGCCTATGCTCAAACAGTCAGTTATCACACCTAACAGCTTTCAAAATAGTGTCATTCAGTGAGGTTGGGTCTTCGATTGTAAGGAGCAAATCCTTTACATTACTATGAAGCCTACTATGAAATTGATCGATTAGTGCTGCTTTGCCCTAATCCAAATTACTTGCAATTTGCCGAAATTCAGAGGCATAACTTGAGGCTGGTCTTGTTCCTTGGACAAGCTTTCGAATTTTGTTGGCTGCAGTTCTGGACTTTTCTGAGTCACCAAACATGGCTTCAAATTCCTTGACCAGGTCTTCAAAAGTTTCAAGTAATGATGATTGTTTCTTCAGGAGTGGAGTGAACTAGGCAAGGGCTGGTCCTGCCAGTAAGCTTCCCAGAAGACCTACTTGCACTTAATCCTTGGGGTAATGGTTCGGTTGCATACATATAACAAGACAAACCTAATTTAAAAAACCCTTAAAGTTTGTTTGAGACCTGTCAAATTTGTCAAGAAGGCTAACTTTTGGTTCTTTGTGTTGGTTATCAATTCTTCCTTAAGCATGAAGATAGTTTAGGGCATTCCTAAGATCCATGTTGTCTTGCTGCAAGGCTTGATTGTTGAGTTGGAGTTGGTTTATCGCAGCTAATATGTCACTGAGATCGGGTTGGTCTGCCATTTATGTCTCTTGTGTTATATGTTTCATTTGTTTTGATTTTTTTTTTTTTTCTTTTTAATATTAAAACTATATACTATGCTAATAATAGTTGATTTGAGAGTTGACTATTGAGTTTATAGGAGCATACCTCTAAATGGTTTAATTGCTATTGGATTAGTACCTGTTGCAAGAAAAGGATAGTCTGTTCAAACTGTAATAGAATGAGGCATGACTAATAGATACTTTCTTAGACAATCAAGAGAATTTATTGAACAGAATAATTATTACAAGACTTGTAAGTATCGCTTTTTATATCCTTTATACTTTGACCTATTCTATTATAATTACTAATGCAAGTTATTACTACTTAATTACATTATAATTCATGCAATGCTATTAACTATAAATTTAACTATAACTAACTATTGCAATTAATTAATTAATGACAGCATAATTAATGCATCAGAATTTACTTAGATCAGAAATTTACTTGGATCAGGAATTTTCTTGAATCGGGAATTTACTTGGATCAGAAATTTACTTGGATCTGGAATTTACTTGGATCAAGATCTGGTTACAACACAAGTCACGAGCTTGATCTGAGTCATGGTCTAAATCATAGATGGCTTGAGTCACAGTTTTAACTGTTACATAGCTAGTTTATTTTTTTTTAAAAAATAACTCTTTTTGGTTTTTTAACTTTATTAATACTTTTGTCAAGCATTACAACAAGTATACAACTGACTATATATGTAATTTTTCTATATTACCTATTTAAAAAGTCCATCTGAAGGTTCCTTCTTAGTTACTATATATAATATCTTTGCTTAGATGTTTCATTTAAATCCTCTAATTTGAAACTCTTATACTAACTTCATTAGATTACTTGTATCTAGATTCTTATATCAACTTTAGAACAATTTTATCCTTAAGGTAAACCTATCAGAGTAAGCTATATATTTCCTATCTACTGCTAATCTGAATTTTCTGTTATGGTCAAGATTAATACTTGCATTTAGAATTATTTATTAAACTGCTATTACCCTTATAAAGTTTATCCAAATTTTAATACCTAACTTTCTAATATCTTCTTCATCATCTCTTACTAGCTATAACTTAAAACTAACTGACTCTTCAAACTCTCAATTCAGATAGCCAAGTATGGTATACTTATGTATTCTTTTTCTCTGATAATTTTGGCAACCTGGCTAATGCATATGCTTCTCTTATAACCTGTTGTCCAGTTTATCTAACAATTTCTATAAAAATGTTTCATAGGCTTCTATTAGTCCAACAGTACTATCGAAAGTTTATGCTATCTCTTTACTCAGAATTTTTAAGTAGGTTTCTGTCTTCTTGGTTTCTTAGCATATGCCTAATGGTCTTATCATAGATTTGCACTAAAGTCTTATATAACATCAGCTTTTCACATTTCTCTATATATATATAATATTATACTTTGCATAGATGCCTCAAGCTTCCAATGTCAGGTGGGGTCTGACTTGATATATCTAAGATTACAAATGCCCAAAACCCAACTGATCAGCAAAAGAAGTTACTATAACACAAGTATAATTTCTAAAATTCATTATCTGTAGAAATTGAACATTAAACCTGCCACTTGGAAGTTGACAACCTATCTATTTTACTAGATTGCCACACCTCTAATTCAACTAGTTTATAATCAGATTTCTTTATCTATTTTTTTAATTAATAAATTTATTTATTTTAATTTTTTTTATTAATTTATTTAAAAGGCTTATTAGTATTTTGTTTTGTTTTTTATTAATTATTTAATATCTTTTTTATATACTATCTTTTATTTTTTATTTTTTTGTTTTTTAACTTACTAATTTTTTTTACTTGAAAAATATTTTACTAATCTTTTAAGTTTTTAATAAGTTCTTAAGTCTAATTTGTACTAAGTCTATATATATTTTATATTGTTTATTTTATTTTTTTTTAATATTAAGATGAGGCCTTGCTTATATCTTTATTAATAATTTTAACTGTATATTTTAATACAAAAGTACTAAAATAAACTAAGGTTGTTTGAAACAAAATAAAAATTATATGCAAGAATAAAAGTTCAGATTAGTTTATTTGTAACTTAAACTGACTATAGTAATTAAGATCTACATAGATTTGAAGTATTAGTATATAGTTAGAAGGAATATTGTACTTAATTTAGAGAATTGACTAAATGTTAAGTTTTCTAATTGCTTGACTAATTAGTAAATATATGTTGGATTGTAAATAAATTAATCTGCAATGTCATATAGGCATGAGTATGTATAGGCTTAGTGATATTGTTTAAAGACTTTATAATATTAAAGTTATGTATCAGTATTACTAATATTGTTTTAGTATCTAAATAGAATTTGATTATGTTTTTTTTTAATTGAAGAATTTAATATAGTATAGTTTTTAAATTAGTTTATAAATTTTTTATTAATGTGTAGAAGTATTTAAATTGCTAATTGTAAAGCTAGTTGTAAAGATATATTAAAGTTATAAATAACTTCAATAAGTAACTTAAATATAAGACTTTAAGTATAATGTCTATAAAATATAGATTATATTAAAATAGTATATAATATATTATTTATTGATATATTTTTTTTTTTTAATATTAAGGTAGATATATGCAACTTAGAATTTTATTGATAGTATATATTGACTAGTATCTGTTGATATAACAGACACAGAGGCAATTATAGAAAGAGTATACAATTAGTTACTTGTATAACTTTAGTTATTGTCTAATTTAAATAGTTTGCTTAAAGGTTTTATACCAGTTGCTATATCTAGGACCTACCTATAGATTCTCTATTTAAACACTCTAATCTCATATCTATTACACCTTACCAATGACTCTGATAAATCTAATAAAGATATGTTATAATCATTAAGTCATACTTAACTTTGTAATAAATCTACTAGAACATTTTGTATCCCATACTTACAGCTTATCTAGTATTGCTTTGGCCTAAACTATCACTTGCAGTTAGGGCTAACTATTAAACTACTATACTCTTGTAAGGTTTATCCAAAATCCTGGTAT
Organism: Cetraspora pellucida; assembly: GCA_910591915.1. Lineage (NCBI taxonomy): Eukaryota > Fungi > Glomeromycota > Glomeromycetes > Diversisporales > Gigasporaceae > Cetraspora > Cetraspora pellucida. Next base: position 5,931 of record CAJVQA010006527.1, on the reverse strand, counting down.
TTATTTTTTAACATCTTCTTTATTATCTCTTATTAACTGCTACTTAGGACTGACAGAACTCTTTAGACTTTCAATCCAAATAGCCTAATGTAATATATTTTAGTATTTTTTTCTTTTGGCAATTCTAGCAGCCTGGTTAGTTATATGCTTCTCTATACATCTTGTCATCTGTCTATCTGTCTATCTCTTTAGGAATGTTTTATAAGCTTCTATTAGTTTAACAGCATTGTCAAAAGTTTTGTGCTACCTTCTTACTTAGGATTTCTAAATAAGTTTCTGACTTTTTGGTTTCTTTACTTTCTGTACTTAGTGGTTTTATTGTAAATTTGCACTAAAGTCTTATATAATACTGGTTATTAACATTGCTTTATGTGAGTGTAATATTACACTTTGCATAGATACTCTGAGCTTCTATTCAAGATGGTGCAACTAAAGATTACAGATATACTAATTTAACTAATTTACAGTAACAGTTATTATAACACAAATATATTTTTCAAAATTCATTATTCATAAGATTTGAACTCTAGATCTGCCACTTGGGAGTTGATAATCTGACCATTTTACTAGATTACTATACTCTGTTTATTAATGTATTTATTTTTTTTATTTAGATTATTTATATTGTTTTTTATAAAATTTAATTTAATATTTATTTTTTTATACTTATTTATTTTTTAATTATATAATTGTTTTAGCTTATTAAAATTTTTTTTTGTTTTTTTTAATTACTATATTTAAAATTTTCTTTTTTAAAATATTTTTTTTTGTTATTGTAATTTTTTTTTCAATATTAAGATAAGGCCATACAAAATTAATTAATTGGTTTTCATAACCCGGCCGGGTCAAAATTTAAAAGCTTATAAAAAATTTTTATATATGTTTTAATAACCGGGTGGGTTTTTAAAAAAAAATTTTATAAAATTTATATATGAAAAATTAAAAAAAAAAGCCGGTCGGCCGGGTCTGATCAAAAGTTTCATGTTATGAAAACCAAGATATTAAATTTGTGTGGCCTAACTTTGTTGGTCTTTTAACTTTTTATTAATACTTATATTAGGCACATGTTTATATATATATATATTTTTTAAATATTAAGGTGAGTACTTGTGATCCAAGATTTTATTAATAGTATATTTGACTAATAGTTGTATTACAACTACAGGAATCAACCATAGAAAGAGTGTACAACTAGCTACTTATACAACTTTAGTTATTGTCTAATTTAAGTAGTTTACCTGAAGGTTTTACACTAGCTGCCATATCTGAAACCTACTTGTAAGTTTTCTATTTAACTACTCTAGTTTTTGTATTTACCTATCTACCTCTGCTTACCAACAACTCTGGCTAATGCTAGTAAAAATATGCCATGATCACTAAATCTTTAAAGCAGTTTTTTTAGAACCTTTAACCTTATACTAAACCTTCTATAATCTTCTGTATTCTATTTTTACAGTTGACCTAGTATTGCTATAACTGAGACTAATACTGATGATTAGAGCATATTATTAAACCATTATGCTCTTGTAAAGTTTACCTCAATCCTGGTACTTACTTTACAACATATCCTTACTACTTTGGTATTTAATTCAAGTTTCACCAAGCTGCTATTTCAGATAGCCCAAAAAGGTAGGTTAAAACTATACATTTTTGGTTTATATGTTTGCTAGCATATACTCTTTTCCTCCAGAACCTAGAAATTCTGGCAGCCTGATTGGTTCATCTGGTCTCTCTTCAAAGACCAGCACATTTGCCCAGTTTCACAAGTTCTAGCTCCATTTCATAAGACTAGTCTTTACAGTAGTACTGTCAAAAGTTCAGGTTATTTTTCTACTTATATTTTTCAAGTAGACTTTCATCTTTTTTCTTTTGGTTTCTATAATTTATATGACCACAAGAACTTATTGTAGGTTTGCACTACTTAGTACTAATTTGTATTTCTTTGTATAACCACAAACCTTGTTCCAAAGAACAATATCAGGTAACTGTTACACAAATGCCATGTGACCTGTCAGTTATGCTGATGCAACACAGATAACAGGTGTCTTATTTCAACCAATTGTGAAAGATAGTTAATCATAATATAAAGAGGATTTTTAAATTTTCTGTTAACACTGAGATTTGAACTCTGAACCTGCCACTTGAGAGTTGACAACCTGACCACTTTACTAGATTACCACACCCCTGGCACATGTTTATATAGATATATATTTATATTAAACTATTACAGAAAAGCATACAACTGACTATATATATAACTTTTCTTTTGTTTTTTTAATATTAAAATAACTTCTTTGGTTTTTTGACTTTTATTAATGACTTATTAGTAATGTGATTCTATGAACTACTACAGAAGAGAGTACAATTGGCTATATATGTAACTTTTCTATATTATCTACTTAAAAAGTCTACCTAAAGGTTCCTTACTAATTGCTATATTAATACTCTTGCTTGAATGTTCTACTTTAAACTCTTTAAACCTGTAATCTATATTAACTTACTGGGTTATACCCAGATGCCCATATTATCATCTTAACCTTAAAACTAATTTATTCTTAAGGTAAACTCTCCAGAGTCTTTTGTACTTATTTTTATAGCTAATCTAGATATTGCTATAGCAAAACTAACACTTGTAGTCAGAGTTATATTATTTAATTACTGTATCTTTGTAAAGTTCACACAGATCTTTGCATTTACTTTACAGTATAACTTTAGTACTTTAGTATACTCTTGCCTTTTGTTCAGTCTTTTTACCAAACTCCCAATCCAGATAGTCTATATAGAACTACAATTAGTTTATCAATATATCAGATTGGTTTAATATTTTTTCTTCTGATTCATTCTAGTGGCCTAATTAGTAGTACCTCTGAGACTTTTAACCTGAAGGTTCTTGTCCATCTAGCTATTATGACTGAGTACTATAACCTTGGTATCTATTTTTTCAGACTAGTCTTTATTATAAGATCATTAAAGATCTAACTATTTCTCTATTCAGAACTTTTTAAATAGACTTCTTATTATTCAATTTTAATAAATTTACATAGTTACAAAAACTTATCTTATGTTTGTACTATCCAATTTGTCAGTTTGTATTCATTTGTATAACAAGTTATACAAATACTCCATAACTTGCCAATTATGCTAATGTGACTACTATTACAGATATCTTAATCTAATCATTAGTAATAGTTACTATAATACAAAGATTACATAAATGATTATTCAAATTTTTGCTATCAATAAGATTTAAACATCCAAACTACTACTTGGAAGATTAACAATCTGACTACTTTACTAGGTTACTACATCTTTATATATAACTTTTCTATATTACTTATTTAAGAAGTCTATTTAAAGGTTTCTTATTAGTTGCTATATCTAACACTTCTGCTTAAATGTTTTATTTAAACCTTCTAATCTGTAATACTAATACTAACTTTACCAGATTATTGAATCCAGATCTTTTTGTTTCAATTTTAGAACTATAATTCTTAAACTATTTTTATCTTTGAGATAAACCTATCAAAGTAAGCCATATTTTCTTTTATTACTAACTTGGTTTAATATTATGACTGAGACTAATACTTGCAATTAAGATTATTTATTAAACTGTTTTTATTTTTATAAAGTTTATCCAAACCCTAGTACTTGTCTTTCTGATGTTTTCTTTATCATTTATTACTAACTGCAACTTAGAACTGACAGACTTTTCAAATTTTTAATTTAGAAGTCTAGTATGCTATTTTTATATATTCTTTTTCTTTAGTAATTTTGACAGTCTGGTTGGTTATATACTTTTTTATACATCTTGTCATTCAGTTTATTTGACAATTTCTATAAAGGTGTTTCATAAGCTTCTATTGATTCAACAGCATTATTAAAAGTTTGTGCTATCTTTTTATTTAAAATTTTTAAATGAACTTCTGTTTTCTTAGTTTTTTAGTTTTCTGTGTCTAGTAGTTTTATCATGAGTTTGCACTAAAGCCTTATATAATACTGATTTTTTATATTTTTCTATATATATATAATGTTATAATTTGCATAGATGTTACAAACTTTTAATGTTAGATGGAACTCAACTTGGTGTACTTAAGATTACAGATGCCTAAATTCAACTAATAGACAAGAAACAGTTATCATAATACAGCATAGCAAAAGTTTATTTTGATTGATTATTAGTATGCTTCAGATAATATGTTAATTATATCTATTATACTTGGATAAAGCATTAATTATTTATTTTTAATTGGCTAATTTGATATTATTGTTTGTTCATTTTTTTTTTTTTTCTATTAAACTAGCCTCTTTTGGATCTAGGGTTTTATTTAGTAAATTAGGACATAGGAACTTGCAGTTGAAGCCTCAAAGAAGTTACCTTACATTAGAGAGTACAACTAGCTACATGTACATTTTTAGTATCTAATTTAAGTAGTTTACCAATAGTTCTACACTAGCTGCTATATCTGCAATCCAACTAGGAACATTGCATATTTAAACTCTCTGTACTGCAATCTTTATTGTATTACTAAATCATCTCTGATACAGATATTAGTCATAAAGATCTAGATACTTTTACCTATTTCCCTTAGGACTTTATACCTTATTTCATGCAGTATATCCTCAGAAGCATTGTTACTAGAGCCTTCTGTGTTCTACATATAGCTGATCTAGTTTTATATAACATGCTATAGTTACCTAACACTTGCAGTTATAGGAGTTATCTGTTTAACTGCTATATTATACTATTTTTACCTTTGTAAAGTTCATCCAAATCTCAGTATCTATCTTTTTAACTTTTTCTCTTTATTCCTCTATTATCCAACTTAGAATCTGACAGACTCTCCAAACTTTCAATCCAGATAGCCCAGTATAATATACCTTAGTATTCTTTTTCTTTAGCAATTTCAGCAGTTTGGTTGGTCATGTACTTCTCTATACATCTTTTTATCTGGTTGCATATCTGCCTATTTCTGATTAAGGTTTCTTAGACTTCTATTGGTCTTATAGCACTATCAAAGACTTGTGCTATCTCTTTACTTGTGAATTTTCAAGTAGGCTTTTGTTTTCTTAGTTTATTGGTCTTTTACATTCAGTGGTCTTATTGTGGATTTGCACTGAAGTCTTATATGTATGATACTTGTTATTAACATTTCTCTATATACATATAACATTACACTTCATATAGATGCCTCAGACTCTCAATGATAAGTAGAACCTAACTGGTTGTATCCAAGATTACAGATACCTAAATCCAACCAATTGACAAGAAACAGTTTACTATAATACAAGTTAATTACTAAATTTCATAGTAGGTAGAATTTGAACCTTAGACCTGCCACTTAGAAGATAACAATCTAACCACTACACTAGGATCACCATCTTCTGTTTGTTTATTTTATATAATATTATTAATGCATTAATAATATTTATTATTTAAAATATAATTTAGTAAATAATTTTTTTTTAATTCTTTAAAGTAAAAAATAATTGTTAAAAATATAAATCTAATAAACATACTATTTTAAAAATATTTTAATTGTTGTAATCAAATTTTTATAAAAAAAGAATAAAAATTGAAATAAATTTTTAAAAACTAATCAAAAAAATGCAGTTGTATTAAAAATCTTGTGATTTTATTTTTTTAATATCCTTTTAAAAGATAATAACTGATTATTTATCTGTTTCCAGAATGTAGCAACAAAAAATTATTAAAGATAATATAATGAGTTTAAATAATAACAAATAGCTCATAATAGATCAGTTTTATATTAGTTCATCAGTTTTAAGCAGATGCAAGATTTTGAAATCTTTTTTTTTTGTAAGCAACTAATTTTTTTTTTGCTTTTGCTAAGATCATAGTTATCAGTGGCTATTGCCTTTATTGTATTTTAATTATGATTACATAACTTGTACAAGGTAAGTATACAACTA
>CAJVQA010006526.1:0-14795 GCA_910591915.1 Cetraspora pellucida | reverse complement strand
TAGTAATGTGTAAGCAGACTACTTAAATTAGGCACCAAAAGTGCACGTGTGGCTAGTTGTAACCTCCAATGTAAGGTTAGCCCTTGGTGGCATGCCATGTCCTAATATACTTGAATAAAAACATCGCAACTCCTAAGATAGGGACTTTAATTTAAAAAAAAAAAAAAAAATAAAAAATATATATGAGATAACTCAGTTTGTAAGAAAGTGACCTAAAGGGTATCATCCATGTATGCTAGAATAAAGTATTCTTTTTGTAGTAAATGAGTTGTTTGAAGTTTTAGGTTAGTGGTCCAAGTAGATTGTAGAGTATACTCAGGGACTTTTGAATATATATGTAAAATAAGTGGGTTATAATAAATATGCTATAATAAAGATATAATTGTTTCACCCTAGTCAATACTATTGTGAACTGAATAAGAGAAAGTAAAACCAAGATTGGTGATAACTTGGTTGTGACGATCAGTAAGAAGATTAGTAAAAATGTTAATAGTGGATGAAGGAAGTGAGAGACAGAAGAATGAGTGTTTAAAAAGAGCAAAGTTTACAGAGTTATATGCTTTGCTTATATCTTGTAAAAGTAACCAAATATCTTTGTAATTGCAAGTAGATCTTCAATAAGATTGTTGAGAATATGAATAGGAATTGAAGTACTATTGTTGGAAAGTGTAACATAGTTAAAAGGAGAAATAATAGAATTTGTAAAAAATACAGAGCTAAGTCGATTTGTAAGAATTTTGGTATATAGTTTATGAATATGTTCAATTAAACTGATAGGTCGTGTAAGGTTTAAGGTTATCATCAAAGATGTTGCATTTAGAGATAAAATAAATTCTATTATGTTTCCATTATTTAGGAATTCTATTGTCGAGAAGACATTAATTGAAGAGAGCAGTAATAGCAAAGGTACATTGAAGACTAATGTGTTTAAGCATTTCATAACTAATGCCTATAGAACCACAGGCTTTGTTATTAAGTAGTTGTGAGAAAGTTTGAAGAAGTTCTTCATTGGTAATAGGAGAGTTAAGGGAATGATACCAGTTTGGGTTGATGTAGAGGAGTGGGAGGTATTGTTGTTTCCAGAAGTTGTTAAAAAGAGTTTCATTAATAGGTTTAAGTGCAGTCCAATTATGAAAATAAGATTGGACATGTTGTTTAATGAGTGATGGATCAGTAATAAGTTGATTTGGTAATTTTATGTTTGAGAGATGAACAGATTGATGATAGTGATTGAGAATGCTGTTAATAGCTTGAATAGGATGTGTAGTTAGAGTAACACATCTTTTGTTAGTGGCTCTATTGATTTGTTGTTAGAGTAGAAGAGAGTTTTCAAGATAATGAGCATGGTAGAGTTGTTTCCAGATGGAGTAGGCATGTTAAAGCCATAGTTGAATACAGAAGGGGTTGACAGAGGTAAGTAATTGAAGGTTACATTGTAACTGTTTATTAATTTGGGAGATATTTTGAGATTTTGTTAGGAATTATGTAAGTAGCTGCATAGATTATATAGTATTGAATTTGTGCCAAGTAGTTTCAATACTTTCATCAATAGTGCTATTAATAGGAGTTTTGTATATAGAAAGTTGTTGAGTTAAAGTATCAGCAAAGGAGTTCCAGTCTTCTGTAGTCATTGTTTTATAATTAAATATATGATGATTGATTCCAGTATGTTTCCATAAAGGTTTACTATAGGCATGTGAGAATGTCCAAATAGAGATAAGAATTAAGTAGTCACTTGAGGTAAAGGTTTAGCTATTGTCAAGACTGTAAGAAAGAAGGAATTGTATATTAAATTAGTCAGTCCAGATGTAGTCAATATGACTACTACTAGTGTTGTTAGACTAAGTAAAATGTTTGTTGTTGAAATGGGCTCCAATGTTATACATATTGGAGTGATTAAGAAAGTTGATGAGTTTATATTTAGAAGAGGAACTGTAAGTATAATCCTGTATATTAAAATTACCAAGGATAATAGGGTAAAGGTGGAGTTGAGAAGCTTGTTGAATTCAGTTGATTACTGTATTTTGAGTTTGGTTGTAAATAGATATATTAGTAGATGAGAGGTATACTAAGATAATATGAAGTTTAATATTGCTACGAAAGAAAATATCAAGTGCAATAGCTCATCCTGGGTGGGTATGAACACTGTGGATATGAGGTTTAAGGTGATTATGAATTATAATGGCTGTTCCTTCTACAGAAGTAGAAGAAATGGACCAGTAATCAGTAAAGAAATTGTTGTTGCAAAAGAAAAGGTTAGTTTTATCAGAGATTTTTGTTTCAATAATACTGGCAATAGATATGTCATTATTGAAACAGTAATCTTGCTAGGCTTCTCTTTTTGTTGGATCATTGAAGCCTCTAACATTGTGTGTAGCAATAGTTAGATTAAGATGATGAAAACTTGAATCAGAAGAGTGTGAAGTAGAGTTATAGTCAATAAGAGTTAAGTAATGGTTGTTAGAGAGAGGATCAGATAAAGTAGAAGTAGAGCTAAAAGAGTTGAATTTAAGAAGAAGTTTATAGAATAGTAGAAGAAGATGTGGAGCAATAATAATATGATCTAGCAAAAGAGTGTTATTAGGAAGGTATATGTGGGTTTCATTATAAGATGAGTTAACAGAGAATGTAATACTAGGTACAGTATTATTGTTATTATATTTGTTAATATGTTGAATTAAAGTTTGAATGGTTTGACTATGAGGGAGAAGTGATAAATTGTAATAAAAAAGAAATTTGTTAAAACATGTGTAAAGATTATAGGGGATTAAAGATGTTGTAAATGATCTTTCAAAATTGTCTTCTATAGGGTCAATTACCATATGCTTGGCTCTTATAGCTGTGCAAGGTACCATAGTCTGCCCTGTATATTGGGTCTGACTATTGTTAACATGGCCTTCCACATAAATAGACTTGTTTACCTAACTACTTATTTCATTTTCCTTATTAACTACAGTGGTTGTTTCTTTTAATAAGATGGTGGCTGCTTCAATATTAATTGTAGAAAACAAAGAACTTAAAAAGGAGATTGTAGGAAGAGAGAGTCAAGGTTGGAGACTGGTTAGAAATCAAGATTGAATTTTTTTACTAAAAATTTTTCAGCTGCAGGATAGGCAGTATCATTGAAATATTTGACAATTTGTAAGTAGGTAGATTTTTGATTTTTGACAACATCAAAATAGGTGATAATTTGGGCAAGGAATTTAGTATTAATAATTTTTTTTGTTAATAAGTTAATTGTCTTCTTGGAAAGAAAATGTATGTTGTGATTTTCTGCTGCAGTTTGGTAATATAGTGAAAGATAGCAGTATAAGTAGTAATTGTGATGTTTAGGATTAGTTTTAACTTTGTTTTATTTGCAAACAAAGTTTTCAGTTTGGTCAGCCAACTTGTTCAGGACTTTGGTAGGAATAGATTGGTCAAATAAGACATCATGTTCTTTGTTTTTATAAAATAATATAGTGTTGAAAGTAGGATGAATCCATGTTTCATTCTCTTTAGATAGGAATGATAAGCAAAATTTGGTGAGTATGTCATTGAAGAGTTTAGTGCTGTCATGAAATTTTTTGTCATTGAGATATTGATATGATTTGTTGTTACAAGTGAGACAATGGAAATTTGCAATACAAGATGCTTCCTCACATTGTTCATGAAGTGAATTAGGTTTTTGGAATATATAGAATTCAGGAAGATGTTTGGAAAGTTGGAGAATAAAGTGCTGATGAAATTGAATTCGGAAAGAAGTTTTAACTTTTTCTTTGTTAATATTAGAAGAAAATTGTCGACTGTAAGAAGAGTAATAGGTTTCAAACCAAGAATTGAAGTGATCAAGAGAGTTCTTTAGAGAGAGAATGCAGGATCTTTCAAGAAATAGTGTTTTTGAAACATTAAAAAAAAGCTTGATGTTAAATCTAGTATTTGATTGAATAGTAAGATATTTTTGGTCGAGGTCAGTAGTTTGAGTAAAAGATTCAATTTTGAATCTTTTAGGTCTAAGCTTTAAATCTTCAGCAAATTTTTGGTAGTTAATAAATTGATAATTGTTAGATAAAAAAAGATAAAGTTGTGCAAGATTAAGGCAGAGTTGAAGACAATTGTGAGCAATATATGGAGGAATGGTAACTGGTAAGGCAAAGATTTCAAGATAATTGAGTTTTGTGAAAATGACAGTTGTAAATTTAAGTAATAAGTTTTTAAGAATAGATTCAAGTAAATTAAATGGGATAGTAGCACTTTTGTTAATATTGGAGTTGCTACTGTAAATAAGATCAATTAAGAATTCTGGTCATTATTCAGCCATGATGCAAATAATGTAATAGAATAAAGACTTAAATGCAGATTGGGTAGAGGTAGCTGGTTTAATTTCTTTACCAGAATAAAAATCAGAGAAATTTTTTGAGAAAGGTAAAGAGTTGAAGAGAAAATATGATTTGTAGTTTTTTGTTAGATTGCATTTCTTCAGTAATTGGAAAATTTGCAAGTCAGTCATATGTAGAATTAGATTTTGGTTTGGTCATACTAAAGTAGGTTTAGAGAGGAGGTTTGTTTGAGGTACTGTTAGGTTGATTAATATTACTAGAGTTATTAAGGTTTAAATTAGAGCTGTTAGAAATGTTAGTAATAAAAGATTGGTTAGAAATAGAATTAGTATAGGTAGTTGTAGCAAAAAAAGAGTTGATAAGGTCAGAAGTAGTAGAAGAAGTTTGGTTAGAAAAATTGGTATTGGGATTATTAGTTTGGTTAGATTCTATTAAGATATTTTGAAAAGTTTAAATAAGATTTTTCTTGGTTTAAGATGAACTAGCTTCATGCTGAGATGAGGCAGTCATACAGGTAAGATAATAGACTTTATTGTTTTTAGTAACATATTTTTTAATGGGATAATGATACTCATTTCTTTTGGTACAAACAATTGGAACAGAGCATTTTGGACAGGTATAGTAGTGTACATCAGATGTAGGAGATGAAGAAACACTGTTGGTAGAAGAAGAAATATTAGATATAAGATCTTGACTTGTTTTGTTGAGTTTTTTGGAGTTGCTATTGATGTGAGCAGTAATAAAGTCAGTAGTTTAAATGTGATTGGTATTGGTAGGTGAGATAAATTTGGTGTGATATTTGCCACAAAGGCAAGTAATCATAGAGGTAGAGAAAAAAGCTTGAAAAAAATATGTAATCTTATATAATCTAAAATTTTTTGTTAACCAGGAGGTTGGTTGGATTTTAGGAGAAATTGGATGAGCCTTGTTGTCTTGTTCTTCTTCATAAAGAGTGATTTCAAAACTGTCAAAGAAGTTTTGGTAGAAGTAATCAAAGTCTGCAGTATCAGGCTCTTGATGAGTTAATGTAGACATTTTGTAGTATTTGCAGATTAGGTAGAAATAAAGAAAAAGAGAATTAAGACTTAGAGAATTTTGCTAAATAACAAATATGGTTGTAAGTGTTAATTTTGCAAGAGTAGTAAATAAAAACAAGAGTTGTATTATGAAAATATCACTGGAATAGTGCTAAAATGTAACTAGAATGATTAGGGTTACTACTGTGACTCAGTTACTGGATACAACTGTAATTTGTGATACAAATTACTGTGTAATGTATAGGGATTGGAACCATTTAACCATTTAAAAATTGCTTCATAGTTCTAGGCAGAATTATGTTAGTCATGGGCTGAAATTATTTTAATGCTGGCAAAATTAAACGGTTAAATGATTAAATGATTAAATAATTAAGAAAAATTTTAGGCAGTTCCAATCTCTAGTAATGTAGACAGAAACTATATATAGTAATAATAGATTGTGTTGAATGAATATCTATAAATAAGTTGGTTACAGATATTGGTGTAAATTAATAAGGTATGGATTTGGAAATGATTGTATGGTTATACAAAAAACATGTAAGGAAAAAAAAAAATAGAGTAAGGACAAAAAATAGAAAAAAAGTTTTGCAAGATAGTAAATATTAAATTTAGTTGTAGTTCAATCAATATTGGGTCAAAAATCTTTGTTTAGAGCTTGTTTTATCAGGTGATTATATACTACAACTTTAATTAGGAGTATAGAACAGGTTAAGGCAGTAGAAACTGTGGGGTAATTAAAAGTTATAAACTGGAGACCAAAAGCCATCAATACAGTTTTCTAAATGAGTTTAAATTATTAAAGCTTAATATTTGCAAAATATATGTAAAATAATGAGCTAAATAAGTTTATTTAAGAGTCCAGGACAGATTGTCTTAGTAAAATAAATAGTTATAAGAGTTTTTAGACAGATGAATTTTTTGTTAATTTTTGTGTAATAGATTTGCAAAAAGAATTTTTCTCCAATGTTTTAATTATTAATTTTATGAACTTGCTATATAAGTATATTATATATAAAAATTACTATATTTTTTATATTTACAAGTACTTATTTATAAATTATTCTAATAAAAGTTTTTTTAAATTTTAAAAAAAATTTATTCTATATATAAAATAATATAAAAAATATTTTTATTTAATAGATAAAATATAGTTTGCATAATAAAAAAAATAGTTATAAATTAAAAACTAAATAATTTAAATATTTTTTATAAATTTGTAAATTGATAAGAAAAAATATTTAATTAAAATATAATAAATTTATTTTTAAAGCTTAATATTATAGTATATATAATCCTAAAAGTATAGTTTAAAATAATAGCTATTAGATTTAATATTATTAATAAACTTTTTAATTTATTTTATAAAATATGATATATCAGAAATGATAATATGACCTATAATATGCTCTATATGATTGGCCAACTTATGTGTTTTTTGTGTTTCTTATTTACTATTTTAAACTAATACATAATTATAAAAAGAAGTAATGCATAATATCAATTTTTTAATAAGAATAAGTCAAATCCCTACTTTTTTTAAAAAAAAACAAAAAAAAAACAAAAAAAAATATGATTATTACAAGAATTCAAGTTAAAAAGAATTTTCTTAGTTATTTTTCTTTTTTTTGCTTCTAATATTCTTAATTAGAAATCTAATTTTATTTCTATTTGCTTTTAGAATATCTTTTTAATTTGAATATTAAATGTGTAAGAAAATTTATTAAAACAAATATCACTCAAGTTTTACTTACTCCTTAGTGTTTTATATACTTGAGTTTTGTTAATAACAAATTTAATTTATATAAAACTAGGAATATTATCCACTTTGAAGTCAAAGTTTTAATATACTTTCAATGCCAACTTGGTTCAGATCATCATTGAAAAGAGTTAATAATTATTCTAAATATTGTTATTTATCTATTACTACCAACACTAATTATAATTTTAATATATAAAATTTTACCTAGAGCAATTATTATGCCAGAATTGTAATCAAAATTGCTAATTACTAATCTACTAAGTTCTGGATCATGAATTGTGAACTTTGATTACAAGAAACCTATATATATTATGTGTTTGGCATAAAACTTTATAATTCGAGAAATATAAAAGACCTCAAAGGACAAAGAATAAGAATGATGATGGTAAGACTTTAGAACTAAGAAACAGCAGAATAACAAGAAGTAAAATAATTCTACTTTTGTTATTTTTTAATTTATAATTAAGACCTTTTTTTAAATTTTTATAGTAGAACTTTGGAACTATTCCAAAAAGTACTAATATTTATCCTAGTTGCACCATATCCACTACTGCATGTACTGAATCAGGTTTTCTGAATTCACAGTAAGCATTTCAGTTAAAGAAGTTTTTTATGACTCACCAAATCCAGTTCTTCCTGAATATTCACCTGTAATTCCTGCTGGACTTACTATAAATCTTAATACAAGCTTTAACATTGATCTTTATAATATCCAACAAGAGATCCTAAGATTTCAGAAAAATTGATTCACAATAATTAGAAAATTTAATATGTGTTCTCAGTTGACTCCAATAAATCTCTAGTATTCTTAAACTAAATTCGTGATATTAGCATCAATTCCTATATTTAATAAAAGTTCAAGTAAGCGTTTGTGTAAATAAAAAATTAGGTTCAAAATTTAAAAGGTTTTTTATTTTTTTGTGTTTAAATATCACCAATTTTACAAACCAATTCGTGGGTAATTTAATAATTGTAATACGAAGAAAAAGATATATTCAAGAAGAGTTATTAGTAGATGATATGGATATCATGAAAGTAATTAGAATGATCATTGATATTCTATTCATGTAATTTAAAGAATGATAATCTTTAACTAAAAAAAAATATTCATATTAAGGTTCGGGCATATGTTAAGCTAGAAAAGATGACCTATGGTAAAAATTGCATAAGAAACTTCTTTTGTTAAAACCTCAAAAGGCAATTTACTAGTATAAGTTTTGAGATAAACACAATTTTTACAAAGTGAACGTTTGCTTTGAATTTTTTTTATAATACATTCAAAATAATTCCTAATTTGTAGATTTTATTAAGTTGAATAGAGTGAAAATTTTTAAATGAATCCTATAAATTTGTAGAATTCATCTAGAAGGATTTTCATAAATGAACTGTATATACAAAATCGGTTCACTCCTCAGGTAACAATACACGTCATTGCACTCTGTCCCCAATAATTGCACCAACATCTTTACTATTGCTATTGTCAATTTTATATACAGCAACGAGTAATTGCAAACTAGTTATCTGGTATGAATTTCGTTTTTGATGCATTTTAATTGCAAAAAATCAAAAGGATAATTTTGAATTTTCTGTCACATGTGACAGAAAATTCAAAGTTATCCCCTTTGTTTTTTACGATTAGAACGCATAAAAAATGAAACTTTTGCACACCTATTGGATCTATAATTATCATATCGTTGAAGCAGAAAAAAATTCACAATCAGGTGATTTCTGATGCACGGAAACTACAGGAATTTATTTTTGCTGTAATCTCTAAACAGCGAGCATGGGCATTATAACGTCCATACTAATGCTCCTTAAAATTAAATTTTAAAAAATTGGGTTTATTACAAAATCTGTTTATACACTTTCCTAAACAAATCAAAACCTAATTTGCGCGTAATAACGCACAGGGCGTAATTTCAAAGTTTGGCCTAAATTAAGATTAATCCGGGCCATTATTCGAAATAACACACTGTGCATTGTTACGAGCAAATGGAGTAAGGATATTACATAGCATGCGATTTAAGTCAAGTTTTCATGTAAACTTTCGATCGGCTTAATGATACCACATGAATCAATGTTAAGTCGATTTTTACATATTTTGAATACTTCATATTCAACCACATTAAATTTATTTTTGTGGTTCGGTTTTCTGATTGCTTTTTCATAGTGGGTTTGTTTACAAACCCACTTATTATAATTATCCAAATCGAGGTTCATTGAAAGATCTTCACAACCAAAGGACAGACCACAATAATCATCATTATAATAAATCGCTTTGTCTTCATGACCATGTTTAATTCGACTAAAAATAGAATTATAGTTCCCTAAAGAAAAAATAAAACTTTTATTTGTAGTTCCATATTGATGACTATCGTATTTCCAAGAAATTGGGTTGTATCCACCAAGAATTTCACCTGTCCCTTTAACTTTTAATACTACGAGAGTTTTAGATATATCATCGCATAACTTGTGAAAAATCTTGACTGCGAATCCATCTCTACTACCTCTAAGAAGTAATTTAAATTCATATGGAATTTTGTCTACTTCATATGATAGGCCATCAATTTGAGAAGCAATTTCTCTGGCATGTTCTATGTTGATTATAACACTTGGTATTATAACTGATGAATTAAACCTTTGAAATATTCTCTCAATGCTAAATCCACCATCTTCTAATTGCATTAAATCTTCATAAACTTTTTTGATTGTTGGTTGATTTGGATTGGTTTTGTCCATACATTTGTTACAAAGTTCAATACATTCATCCAATAATTTAGATTGTAAAGAACCTCTGAAAATTTTCGAAAGAATTTCTCCAAAATGAAATATGTCTAGTTTTTTTTCTTGTTCTGTGATTTGTTTGTTTTCTTGTCCTGTGATTTGGTTTTTTTCTTGTCCTGTGATTTGGTTTTTTTCTTGTTCTGTGATTTGGTTTTTTTCTTGTTCTGTGATTTGTTTTTTTTCTTGCCCTGTGATTTGTTTGTTTTCTTGTTCTGTGATTTGTTTGTTTTCTTGTTCTGTGATTTGTTTGTTTTCTTGTTTTGTGTTTCGTTTTGTGTTTCGCTTTGTGTTTCGTTTTGTGTCACATGAGTCCGAAGAATAATCCATTTGCTTTAATCCAATACCTGAAATCATCATTAAATTATTATGAACCAAAATATTTTTGGAGCTCTATGATATTAAAAGACACTATTATTAATATTGTTAATATGATTAATGAAAAAAAGAAAAATACTCACAAGATTTCCGTGAATTATTTCGTTTTCATGTAAAACATTCAGACCTTGTGCTATTTCTCTTGCAATACGTAATTTATCCAATAAATTCATTTTTGAAGAATGTTTTTCCAAATAGTCGTCCAAGTTTCCTCCATTAGCAAAAAGCAGAATTAAGCTATAACCTTTGGTTTTAGAGTCTATTTATTGAAATAAAATATTATTAAATCAAGATTAAAATTTTGAATAAAATCTTAGGGTTTATTGACTTGTAAAATAAAGCCATTTATACCTTCAGTTATTCCGTAGAAATTAATAATATGAGGAGAACCTTTAAGCTCTTTTAATTCTTGAAGCTATATATTTCATTAACATTGTAAACATAAATTATGATAAATTTACTCCCCACAATCAATTGTGAAGTGATGATCACTTGAATGATCAATAGGTTAAGTTAAATAATTTAATACCATATCAACGAAGGTATCATCAATATTACGATGATGGTTCAGGCTTTTAAGAGCAACTGTTAAGTTTAATTCTTCAAATTTAGCTTTCCATATCGTTCCATTGTATTTCTTACACTTAATAAACTGGTCTCTGTTGTAAAAATCGACTTCTTTCTTCGAAATAGCATCTTTAAGAGTCTTACTTGTTTCAGAGTATTTGTTTGAAGCGTTTTTAAAAAACAAGAAACACATATCGGCTCCTAAGGGATGCTAAACCGCTTAACCAGATTTGATAAATCAAAATGCCAGAACTAGATCAGTTTATATATAAAAATTGAACCGGTTTAACACCCCTATTGGCCTTGAAATGATATTACAAACGTTCTAAAAATTATTCTTTTAATGGTTATTATGTATATCATACGTAGCACAACAATCTTGAACCAATGACGACTAATTGCACTATAGCATCTATGTTGAATTGTGTGGTGATAGATTTTATCGTTATGACATCAAAATGTTGTATGACAAATTATGTAACTAACGGCTTCGCCGAATTCGTTTATGACAAAAGATCAGGCGATTTGAAAAATACATCGGACTTACTAAACGTCTCAATGGTCTGAGCATGCTACATGTTTTCGCTATTATTGGCGTGATACATGCATGTATTATGTAAACACATGTGTGCATGCATATGTATTTGGCGATTGCAAAATAACATTTTTGATGGATCGTCGATACTGTTCCTGATAGGGCTCTAGTAAAGAGTCCCTAAAATACACCATGATAGAAAAAATCGGATGGTATTTTTTTAGGTACTTATCAGGAACAATACCGATACTAAATACGTATAATTTTTCTTTTACCTAATCAAGATTAGTATTTCCTAATCCATCAGGAATATTTCTATAATTATATATAGAGTTTTGCTATTTAACGCCTGGGCTAATTTGCCTAGAATATAATCCCGCTAATATCTTCTCTTAACCTAGTATAAGCTTTTACTCTAACCTTAATAAAATCAGTATTTAAATTTTTAATCTAAATTTTATACACAATATGCATTTATTAATTTTCCCAAATAAAAGATCTGAATTGAATTTAACAATCAATATATATATAGACTAGACGCCAAATAGATTTTCTCTTATATAATATATTTATTTGTATTGATATTTATAAAAGAAAGATGTGTTTTTATTGTGGGTGGTGATTAGAATCGAGCAATTGATAGAGCTACTCCGATTATTTGGTCACGAATTTAAACTTTATCAAATACCCGTTTCACTGATTCGTATATTAAAATTTGATGTAACAAATAATACTTAATTATCTTTTCGTTTTCAAAACATATATTGAAACCTTTTTGCATGTATTTATAGATCATTATCAATTTTCTGTTTCTGGAAATTGTTTTCTATTTCTAGAAAAAAGCACAAAATTAGTTTTATGGATAAATTAATTATAATATTGTCAAGCATTAGCTTATCTATTTTTGTAAATGAAGAACTCAATTATGAGTGAACTTAGAAGAAAAATTTTAAATTTATAACTTACAAAACTTAATTCCTGAGATTTGATAGATCTGAAAAGCTGAGTACTCATCTAGAATAGCCATTTTATATATCCAAAATAATACCTGTCAGACATTAGGTCCAAAAATTTGATCCAGCAATAATATGGTACTTTAATTATTCCAGGTTGAATTCATCTGAAGACTTAAAAAAAACCCCTACAATGATTTGATCATGACGAGGTAGAATTAAATTTGCAAATCTATACTGTTACGACAATTTTGTGTAATTGTCTTAGGCCGTAATGTGCTGTTATGTCGAAGTACATAAAACTATATGTCAAAGTACCGAAATGCCATATATCAATGTAACGTAATGCCCCATATATAGATATATTATAATGAAATATTGTAATGCTGCAATAACATAGGATAACTTCTGCTGGTGTTATGAAATTTTTAGAATAAGAGAATACTTAATAAACTATGCCCAGTGTTTCATTTAAATTTTAAAAAATGCCATTTAACCTTTAAGATACTTTCAAGTTTTTTTTATCCATTATATATGTGCTATATAAATATTATATACGAAATCTTGCTAATAATTTTATCATATTAATAATATTCAGAGTTGTCTGCAATTCGTCCGAGAGAAAAGAGGCTGGAGTCATATAAAAAAATCATTAAATCATATGCAAAGAAAAAGAATATCGAGCCGAGTTAAAAGAGACATGCAAAGCAAGACCAAAAGATATAAAAATAAATTTTAAAGAAATATAAGACCAATAAACATTCATTTTGAATCTTTGCCAACTTCCGACAAGTTCCGATCGACTGATTTGGACAAATGTTGGGCAAATGTACTGGTTCTTGCTTTACAGCAGAGAAAGAGCCTGATCCAAACTGAATTCCTCTCGCCTGTAATCAATCATAAATTAAATTATTTAATTCAATTGTGATGAATATAATCCCTCACCAGTTTTAATATATATGTAGCATTAATGGTCTCTGCTGTTTTCTTGTTTACATGTAAATCTTCTTATGCCTTTATTAATTCAATAGCTTATCGAATAAAAATTTAAATCAATAATGGTAATAAAGAATTTACATGCTAGTAACATTGACATGTTGGTTTAAGTTTGCCAAATTATCCCGATCGTAAAATGTCGAAGGGTATTTTTCCTAGAAAAAGTCCCATTAATAGTATTTACTTTTGTAATTCTATGATAATTATATATGTCGGATTTTATTTCAATGAAAAAAAAGAACAAATTGAAAATTTCTTAATTTAATTAAGAACAACAAAATTAAGAGGCAAATAGCGGTTAAAGGTATAAAAATAGAAAATTTAATAGTAGAAATTGTTATGCAGCTAGCTTACAATGGTTATGTCAAGTAAACCTTCCTTGAGTTTCTAACAAAGATTATAGAACAAGTCTTTCCGGTTCTAATAGTGGAAGAAGTATTCAAATTAATTTGGTAGATTGCGAGCTATTGGCATTTTCTCATTTATAACTATATGATTTTTACATAATACCAGCATTTCAACATTATATAAAAATAAGGGAAACTCTATTTTGACCTGGGTCAAAATAAACCCTCCTAAAATTTAGGGTTAGTGCGGGCCAAAATTAAGTTGATACCGACCAGGGTTTTTTAATATAAAAGCCCGGCCGACATTAACGGCCCGCACTAACCCTAAATTTTAGGAGGGGTTATTTTGACCCAGGTCAAAATAGAATTTCCCTAAAAATAATAGTAATTCTCTGCCAATTTTTACTATGAAATTTATACCTTTCAACTGCGATCTACCACTTAAATTATTTTGTTACAGTAAATTTTCCTTAAGTACATGCTCTTGGAGCGATGTGCAGTTAGAGAATAATAAGAAAATTGTATTTATAGAGATCATCTATATATTGGACCAGAAATTAAGCATAGTATAATATAATTAGAGAGTTATCATTCATCGCCAGTGTGGTGCATCGCCACCCTGATCGACCAATCAGAATTCAAGATCAGGTGTAATGTGATTTCACATTTCATCTGACCTTTGAATTCTGCATCGCACTGGCGATGAATAATAATTTTCTTACATTCAATTTCAAAAAGTTATTTTTTATTATAAGCACATTTATGTAGCTATATTTTTGTACTGGAATAGTTTTTTGTGTAGCAGCGATCCTTGTTCAGTTAGGTTTTATTATTATACCATTTTTTACTATCACAACGTATAATTTAAATTTCGATTATTAATCAGAAAGGCTGAAATGATTTACACATGATTATCGACCAATAGTATCTCGAAGTTTAGTAAATCGGCTAATCAGATTACAAAAAGAAGTTGTAGGATTCACGGTGTGACGGGTTATACGGTCGAGTTCAGAGATGGGGCGAATGCGACGGATTGTCGCTAGAAGAATGGTTATGCCGCGTAACGTTCCTCAAAGATAATAGAGGCGGTTTTACGATTTGGCACAAGGTCAAGGCGATCGTT